>JBBPBX010002195.1:3058-87290 GCA_038048925.1 Garcialebias charrua | reverse complement strand
TTTGTTTTTTTGTTGCAGTTTCAGCCTTTTTTTTAAAACCATTTAGCAAGTTCTAATTCTATTTTATGCAGTGATACTTATGAGGGTTCAGCTCCATTTCACCCAGCAGGCCAGTACATATGGTGGGTGTTAGGCAATGACTTGCTCTTCCTGCGTTAAACACACTTGTGGGGGGGGGGGGGAACTAATTGGGCTACAAATATTTGATGTGGATTCAAGCATTGGCATTTTCTTTATTATAGGCAACAGGTCTGCACTGCTTAGAACATAATGGTGAAAAAGCGAAAGAGTGCCATTATTCAAATTTTACATGCATTTCATAATAACAGTGACATTTGAATAGGTTGCACAGAAAGTTGTTGTGGTGTGTTTATTGGGATTTAGAGAGCAAATGAATGTCTTTTATGTACCAGAACATAAGTGTGGACAGTTAAAGTATAAATATTTCTTTCTGCATGTGGCGTTCACATTCACATGCATCTCCTTGTTAATCATCCAATGGACTCAAAAAGGTGTTCAATACAAGATCAACTGGACTTTATTTGTTGCAGAAGACGTTTCGACCTCTATCCAGAGGGCTTTTTGAATTGAAAAAGCCTTCTGGATAGAGGTCGAAACGTCTTCTGCAACAAATAAAGTTCAGTTGATCTTGTATTGAACGCCTTTTTGATTTTATCATGTCCTGGACGACTGAGAATCTTCAACAGCACATCCAATGGAGCTTTCATACGTCTGTGGAGGTGCTCCTTTGCCAATTGCTGTGCTGATGGATGGAGAAAAGTTGAGATATACTCCATCATCCTGCCCACACTGACTTCACCATGGCTGGTGCACATAGCATCAGCTTTCCTGCCCTGCTGTGCACAGCAGTCAGCTCTATTTCTTGCAGAAAAGACACATTAGCACATAGAAGTATTTTTAGAGTTTTGGTCACACATATGCTTTGATTAACTTGAACTATTGTAATTTATCCAGAGACTTGGATGTAAAGTGTTCATTGTAAAGCAAAATCAAGGAGTTCACAGTAAATTTGTTCCATGGAAATACACAGGACTTGTTTATTTTCTTACTTAATCTTAATTGGTTTAGTGTTTCATTAATCATATACAGGACAAGGTAAAATATCTGCCTTTTAGGCAGCCTTTATAAAGAAAATGTTTTGATATTTTTTATATCAGATAATGTAGGACATGGTCTCCAGAAATTAAAAATACTAGCCTTCAATGTGAGTGAGTCGGTGAAAGGTTATGAGCTCTTGACCACAAATACTGTACTTGAAATACTTTTAATGATTTAGTTTTAAATCTTGACATTGTCATTTTCAACTGCCAAAGGTGATAACATGGGCTGATTAATGGTCTGAGCTTCTCGTGTGATGATCTTTTGCAGAGAGCTTAACAAGATGCTCTCTGTTTAAAGTAAAAATAAATTGCTTCCTGGCTTTCAATATGTCCCAAGCATCTTAAATCTTAATAAAGAATGTGGATAGTAAAAATGCAATTGTGTTGGTAATCCTTTTAGACTTTTTTATGAGCATAAGCACAAAGAAAGACATCTGCTTTTACTGCTTTCTCTGACCCCTTCCGTTGGCAGTTTAAACCATCTGCTAGAAGATATCACTCCAATAAATAAGGAACAACTAGATTGCACAACAGATTAATTCAACTCTTTGCAACATGTGCATTGTGGCGTGTTCTCCAAACCTAACTAGATCAAAGACTGATTATATATTAAAAGAATACATGTCCGCCCTTTGTGTTCATTTTAAACTAAGATCATATATTATTAGAGTTATTTTGGTTTTATGTCTAATCTTCAACATGGTTTACACAATCACAAATACAATTGTAAGGTGTCATGCAGTTTACTTGTGCTTGGAAAATGCATTAAGCTGTAATATAATATATAATATTATAGGAACGGTCAGATTTACTGACCCGTCCAGTATACCAGACGTAAAATGAGCAGGTTTATCCTGACACAAATTATCATGAATTATTCATGGGTTCTCTCTTTTTCAGGACTAAACCATAAATTGTGTGATCAAATGAATGGATATGAGTAACAATGAGACGTAATTATATTTGACCCACCAGAGATGGAATCATTTAATTAACAGAATCATAAATTACATCATAACATGTACAACGGATTGATTGATCAGATTTAACTTTCCTATAAGTTACTTCAGCACAGATGAACTCACGCGTCCATAATTTCTAGGAAAAACAGAACAAAGTTATGGATCTTAGAATAACTTATATCTGCAGGCACGTTTAACTTAATATTACTGGCGAAGATAAGGTTTAGGAGAAAAGGAGGAAAAAGGAAGTAAGGGTGAGAGAGTTATCTTCAGGTGAGTTTCAACCAGATACGGCACACTCTTCGGCTGTGAAGTCTACTGGACTTCAGGTCCGCTAATGAACATTGGCAACATCACCCAAGATGGCCGCGCTCAGACCGGCTGCAGCTTCACGGGCTCCTGGTTCATCCCTAGCTTTTAGTAATTTTAATAGTGTTTTTGTACCTGACTCTGCACATTTTTTTGCGGGTGAATTATAGCCGAACTGAACTGTTAAGAATTGGAGCGGATTTACCACAGGGCACAGCTGATATCAGTGTAGCCGGGGCGGGTGTGGTTTAAAATTAAGGTGAAGTTTAAATTATACCATTTTAAATAATAAAATTGGTTAGAATTACTTTCACCCAAAACAGTTACCCTTGAGGCACACGGTGTTGCAGCTGAGGCAGGAGACACTTCACACGAACACCAATAGATTGCACAATTATTTGTTTAATAAAAAAATCCTAAATTTAAAATACACAGTTAAAAGGGCAGTTATAACTCCAGGCAACAATAAAAAATCCTAAATTTAAAATACACAGTTAAAATGGCAGTTATAACTCCAGGCAACAATAAAAGTGCAATTAAATACAATATTCTAAAAACAAAAGGAAAACCTCATAGGCAAATCGTCCACCGCCTGGGAGATGTTCTGTTAATCAAGCCGCAGCTGTCTAAAGAGTCCTGGAAGAACTACAGCGTCACATGAAACGCCACTCACGCCGGCACCAGGACGATTAGTCCGGGCTGAATCTCAGTTGGCCTCGATCAGCCACGCAGGACGTACAGCCAGCCCTACGCCGGCCGGAACAGCGGGCATCAAACCAGCGCCAGGACGACAAGACGACAGCCCACGGACCAGCCAGGTGAAACGCCAGTCAGGACAACCCGCACCGCAGGTAAACAAACGGTCAAGGACAAACAGCAGCAGCACCGCTGTGAGACGATAGGTCAGCAATATACGTCCACCGCTGTGAGACGATAGATCAGCGATATAGCTTCCTTAGACGCACTATCAGAGCGTGCATGTATTTACACCTGGCGTGCCACGCCACAAACGCTACCGTCTGAACCGGAAGTAGAATCATGAGGTCAGCCAATGAGGGAAGGCCCTTTATACACAGGCAGCCAGCACCAGACCCAATCACATCTCAGCACCTATGGTGCGTTCAAGGCCTACGGGGCACATTGCCACATCCACCCCCCCAAACTGCATCGACGCCCCGACGATGATCTAATTTAACACCAGGGTCGAAATACAGCGGTCATGGTCTTAGATGAAGGTGTTTGTCTTACTGCTGGCCTTGGGAGATGATGGGGGTTATGATGCTGGCCAGCAGTTGATCGTGTTGATTTACGCACAGACACCTCACTGGAACCAGACTCTGCTGCTGGTACAACTGGTAGTGAGGTAGGTTGATTCACGGTCACGCCAGAAGGAGCCACGGCAAGTCCTGAAACCCCAGGAACAGCATCAAAAACAACAGCAGCAGGCGGGGCAGGTGGTACCTGCTCCCGAGGACTTGGCCTCAAGAACAAATCATCCTCTAAAAACTCGTCATCTGGACCAGAGCAATGCCCAAAAGATGCTCCGTCATCTGAACCAGAGCCATGCTCAGCAGATGCACCCTCAACAGAAACTGGATTAGGTACATCAGCACCAATCCAGGCCTTTAGCAATGAGCGATGCACCCTTCTTAACCTGGCCGGTTCATGAACTGGTGCCACTGAATACACTACACCACCCTCTCTTGGGACTTGCTTAACTATATGAGTCACTGAACTCCACAAATCTTGAGTTTTCTTACGACCCCTCGTCCCCAAGTTTCGGATCAACACAAGCTGGCCCTCCTGAAGAGGAGTTTCTGTGATGTTCATATCATGATGAGCTTTTCTGCGTTCTGCAGAAGCCCTCAATTTTTGTCTAGCACCCTCAAATGCTATTTGCAAACGAGTCTGATGTTCTTCGACCCACTCATGAATGGTTCCTGCAACAGGTTTTTGAACTCTTCCCAACAGAAAATCTACTGGAAGGAGTGGTTCTTGGCCGAATATTAAGAAAAATGGTGACTCGCCCGTTGATTGGTGAGGAGTGGTGTTATAAGCATAAAGCAACTGGGGCAAGCAAGCACTCCAGTCTCGTTTCCGGGACGGGGGCAAGGTTCTCAACAAATTGTGAAGCGTCCTATTGAAACGTTCACATTGCCCATTACCAGCTGGATGGTAAGGCGTGGTACGAGATTTAGTGATACCATACAGGCTACAAAGCTGTTGGATCAGAGTGCTTTCAAAATTGCGGCCCTGGTCTGAATGGATGCGTGCTGGTACTCCAAATTTTGAAAACCACTCCGTAACCAAGACCTGTGCCACCGTAGAGGCGCGCTGATCTCTAGTTGGGATAGCCAACGTGTATTTGGAAAAAACATCAGTCATCACCAATACACTCTCTAACCCCGAGGAAGTTGGTTCCAACAACGTAAAGTCAATTGCCAAAATGTCATTTGGTTTTGATGCAAGCAAATGACCCATAAAGCCCCGAGCAGGTGGCTGGCTATCCTTGGCAATCTGGCACCGCTCACAGGCCTTGCACCAACCTGCCACCTCTTGTGACATACCCGGCCAATAACAGCGAGATCTTAGCAACGCCAAGGTCCGTTCCACCCCCTGGTGCCCATGCTCCTGATGAACCTGGGTCAAAATGTCCTTAGTCAGGACTTTTGGCAAGAGAAGTTGATACACTTCCCCACCGCCATCTGGGCGAAATATTTGCCGATACATTAAACCATCCAATTCGGCCAAGCGGTCCCATTGGTTGACCAATGCAAGGGCAGATTGTGAAAGCCCTTGCCGCTCCTCACGATTTGGCCGCTCCTTCCTTTGCCAGAAGACAAGGACCTCTTGAAGGACCGGGTCAGCCTGCTGGAGAGCACAGAGATCATCAGGGGAAAGAGAGGGAAAGACAGTTACAGAGGACTGGATGGCTGATGTTTGCTCACTCTGCACAGCTAGCTGCAGTGGCTGAGGCACGGGAGTACCTGAACCCAACAAAGTCACTTCCAGTGTAGCTGGCCAAGGCCGGCGAGAAAGAGCGTCAGCATTTTGATTAGATTTAGCAGGTCGATACTTCAACTCAAAGTTAAAGGAAGCAAGCTGGGCTGCCCAACGCTGCTCCACTGCTCCAAGCTTAGCCGTATCCAAATGGCTCAGAGGATTATTGTCGGTATAAACAATACACCGATGACCCAAAAGATAATCTCTAAATTTTTCTGTCATGGCCCATTTCAGGCCCAACAGCTCCAATTTCATTGAGCTGTAATTTGACATGTTTCGCTCGCTAGGTCTTAACCCGCGGCTAGCGAAAGCAATGGGTCTTATCCTCCCCTCCTGTTCCTGAGACAAGACTGCTCCCAAACCACAATGGCTTGCATCCACCTCCAAAACAAAAGGGAGGGAGAAATCGGCATAAGCAAGGACCGGGGCAGACGTGAGCTTGGTCTTGATAGCCTCAAAACTCTGTTGGCACTCCTCAGTCCAAGCTCCAGCAATACTCTGGGCACCTTTCTTTTTAGACATTTTACCAGCTAGCTCTGCAGCTCTACGATGCAAGGGGGCAGCCATCTTAGCAAAACCTTCCACAAACCTTCGGTAATAGCTAGCGAATCCTAAAAAGGAACGCAACTCAGTGGCTGTGGTGGGTACAGGCCAATTTGCTACCACCTCAATTTTAGCGGGGTCAGTGGCTACTCCTTGGTCAGAAATTACATGGCCCAGGTAGTGCACCTCCCGCTGGAAAAAATGGCACTTACTGAGCTTAGCTTTAAGGCCCTCCTTTTGAAGCCGTCCCAACACCACATCCAACCTCTCCAGATGCTGCTGTACAGAGGATGAAAACACAACAATGTCATCTAAATACAGCAAAAGAGATTGGCATTGCTGGTCACCAAAAATGCGTTGCATCAAACGCTGAAATGTACCCGGGGCATTGCATAGGCCAAAAGGCATACGATTCCACTCGAAGAGCCCAAACGGTGTACAAAAGGCAGTTTTATGGCGATCTCCTACTGTGACAGGGACCTGATTATAACCACTGGCCAAATCCATCGTGGAAAACCATTGGGCCCCTGTCAAAGCATCAAGAGACTCTTCAATACGCGGGAGTGGAAAAGCGTCCTTCCTTGTCTTGATGTTAAGTTGACGATAATCAACACAGAGCCTAAGGCTGCCATCCTTTTTACGAACAAGCACAATTGGTGACGCATAAGGGCTGGAGCTTTCACTGATGACATTTGCTGCCAAAAGCTGGTTTATGTGCTCCTTCACAAGTTCATATTCTGATGGAGGGATTCGACGGTAACGCTGCCGAACGGGAATGTCATCAAGAAGGGGAATGTCATGACTGATCAGGTTGGTGCAACCCAAATCCTGATCATTAGTAGCAAACACGGAAGTGTATTTACCCAACAATGCTCGTACTTGACCCTGTTCCTCTGCAGACAAAGATGTTAAATCAATTTCCTCTACCCTTTCCACGATAGGAGCAGCAACTGTTTGGGAAGATACATTTGCAAGAAATGGAACTTCAGTCACACCTGCTGGAAGACTCACCACCCCAACACTATTTAAAGTTCCCACAGTGGTACGAGGGTAAAGCAACACATCTGTGTTGCCCACATTTGTCACTGGGATATAAGCAGTCCCCCGAACAACTTGAACTAGAGCAGGAGATGCTAACAACCCCACTGGTAAACCAGACTCAGAGGGTTCAAACAAGACAGGGGTGCCTGAGTATTTCTCACAGCATGTGGTAGGCACAATTTTCATTGCACCTCCTGGAATGCGGCAGGCCTTCCTGCCTCGCACCCTCACCTTACCAGGCTGCTCAGGAGTGTGCTGCATTTCAGCTGCATGACATTTCTGTAGAGCATGAACCAGAGGTTTGGGAGATGACACCACAGGGGTAGCATGGAATAAAGCATCACCATGCTGTCCAAACAGCTCTTGATAACACTTATTTATGACGTTCATCCCCAATACACCAGGAACTGAAACTAACCCACCATCAGGAGGATTTTTCACCACCAACACCCCACAATGGGGCACCAACTTGCCACACAGTTCAATAGACACCTCCAAATAGCCGATATAAGGGATAGGGAGACCATTGGCTGCTTTTAGCTGTAGCCAGTGGCAGGCTTTCAACCGCTCTTGTAGTGATACACCTCGTCTCTGATAAACGGCTTATAGATTTCCTTTACACTCTTCTCCCCAGGGCTTGAAGAGTTCAGAAAAGAAACCCTCTGTAATTGTGGACACCATTGAACCTGTATCAACCAGGCAAGGCACCTTCACTCCAGCCATATTCACAACAATATGTGGACAAGAAGCAATTAGTTGAGGTGCATCCGCTGCGCAAAAAGCATTAGTCGAGCCCATGGATACCCCACCCGAGCTGTGGCTCTGCAACTCAGTGGGTACTAGTTTTCCGGAAGCTGGCTCCCCTGACGTGACCCTGACAAAGATGGCTGACGGAAAGCAACACGTGGCCCCCCACACTCCCTAGCAATATGTCCGGGCTGTTGGCACCGTCGACATATAATGGGACCTCGACGCGGGGAGCGGCTGCGCTCTTGTGCAGTTTGGAGAAGGGCAATGCTTTGAGTAAGCAGTTTGAGCTGCTCCTGTTGTTGTTTCAAAAGTTCTTTTAGTTCATTAACCTCTGTTTGGGTGGGGCTAGCAATAGCTGGTGACCCACCCTGCACAGCAAACTGAAAACTGGGCGCCGAAGGCAGAGAAGTGCTCCGGCTCCGCATACTAGCTGGCAAACCCTCTAACTCCCACCTCATTGCCTCACCTCTAACATCAAGCAGTGTTGCTGCCGGTTTCAGACGAACATACTGTTTTAGCACACGACGGAGCGCACCATCAAGGACATATTCTACAAACTGGTCACGCAAGATAGCTTCAACATTAGGCATGTCCCTAGGGGCCTGTGCTGTTACTTTCTCCATGAGGCTCATCAAAGCCAGGGAGAACTCTTGTAGTGTTTCCCCCTCGAATTGTTTTCTGGAGAAAAAGGCCTCCTGTAATGCAACATGTGACTCATTACATCCATAAAGCTCCTTGAGGATAGAAATGATCTTAGCTGGATCCTCTCGTTCCTGACTAGAACGATATCTGATCTCCTCCCTAGCCTCTCCTTCTAAATGGTCGTATATAAAAAAAGCCTGATCTACTGCTGACAAATTTCGTGCCCGCATACACGCCTGCACCTCCTCAACCCACTCGCTCACGCTAATCCCCATCCGTCCCCTAAACATAGGGCACTTACGGTCGCGTGGAACAAACACTAACCTTTCAGTTATTTGGGCCATGGGGAGTGCAGAAGCTGAAGACGGCCCAGCACTGGGGTTAGAGGTGGAGGGTGAATGCTCTGCACGCAGCTTCTCATTATCAGCACTTAATTGAGCCACCAGAGTCTTCAATTCCAGTAGCTCTTTCTCCATCACTACAGATGACAGACTCAAAAACAAATGAACTGCTGCTGTTTGTCCTTATCACACTTTACATACAAAGAATAACAAATTACTGCTTGATCAAAATCAAAAAAAAAAATTTGTGAAAGAGTCCCAGCCTCAAACTGCAAGAAGTACCAGCAACGCCAAATGTAGCCGGGGCGGGTGTGGTTTAAAATTAAGGTGGAGTTTAAATTATACCATTTTAAATAATAAAATTGGTTAAAATTACTTTCACCCAAAACAGTTACCCTTGAGGCACACGGTGTTGCAGCTGAGGCAGGAGACACTTCACACGAACACCAATAGATTGCACAATTATTTGTTTAATAAAAAAATCCTAAATTTAAAATACACAGTTAAAAGGGCAGTTATAGCTCCAGGCAACAATAAAAATCCTAAATTTAAAATACACAGTTAAAAGGGCAGTTATAGCTCCAGGCAACAATAAAAATCCTAAATTTAAAATACACAGTTAAAATGGCAGTTATAACTCCAGACAACAATAAAAGTGCAATTAAATACAATATTCTAAAAACAAAAGGAAAACCTCATAGGCAAATCGTCCACCGCCTGGGAGATGTTCTGTTAATCAGGCCGCAGCTGTCTAAAGAGTCCTGGAAGAACTACAGCGTCACATGAAACGCCCCTCACGCCAGCACCAGGACGATTAGTCCGGGCTGAATCTCAGTTGGCCTCGATCAGCCACGCAGGACGTACAGCCAGCCCTACGCCGGCCGGAACAGCGGGCATCAAACCAGCGCCAGGACGACAAGACGACAGCCCACGGACCCCCAGGTGAAACGCCAGTCAGGACGACCCGCACCGCAGGTAAACAAACGGTCAAGGACAAACAGCAGCAGCTAACAAAATAAATTAGAATTAAAATCTAAAAGCGTTTAAAAACAAGAGAAGAAGACTAAAGCTTTACTCACCACCGCTGTGAGACGATAGGTCAGCAATATACGTCCTTAAAAAATAAATATTAAAATTAAAATCTAAAAGCATTTAAAAAACGAAGGAAGGAAACTAGGGCTTTTACTCACCACCGCTGTGAGACGATAGATCAGCGATAGAGCGTGCATGTATTTACACCTGGCGTGCCACGCCACAAACGCTACCGTCTGAACCGGAAGAAGAATCATGAGGTCAGCCAATGAGGGAGGGCCCTTTATACACAGGCAGCCAGCACCAGACCCAATCACATCTCAGCACCTATGGTGCGTTCAAGGCCTACGGGGCACATTGCCACACAGACATGAAAGAAGTCAACTGATGAACAGTCTCACTGAAATCAAAGAAAGATTTGATACAGATGAATTATTGCACAATTCAAAAGATAATGGTAATCAGGTTTTAATACAATATCTGAAACAGACCTGTTTGTTTGAAAGCATTTTTAGTTATCAATTAATTCATCAATTAATTAATTTGTAATTGTTTGTTTGTTTGCATTGTTTCAGTCCACCTCTTCACCAGTTTGTGGTGGTAATTCACCAAATTGTTGTTTTGCAAACTACTAATGTTGTGTAACAGGGTTGTTGTTTAATGAATTTAATCAAAATGCACCATCTTTATAATATTTTTCTTGTTTTGCAGAAAAGTTTATCTAGTAGTTATTAGAAATGTTTCTTTTAATCTTTGTGGAAACTGTTTATCCTATTTTCCATGTAATCCAGGTTCCTTTTGTTTGTGTAGTGACGACGCCCCCTGGTGGTGGCTGCTGGTAAATATGTGGACATTACGTCACCAGCTCGGCCTCTTTGTTTTCCTTCGTGATGAGGTGTTCAAGATGGCGGGAGCTCTGATATTCAACCGACACATTTTCATATATTAAAGGGAGTTGTTTGCTACAAGGAGACATTCTGCTGACAAGGTACCATAATAAGTGTATAGACACTGTAGAGTGATGTGAAGGTGCAGAAAGAAGAAAACACGAGTCCAGCAAACTATCCACCGCTAGCGTAGCTAACAACAAGCTAGCTGGATCTAAAAGTTCGACCGCTGCCAGCATGCATGATTATATTAGCCCAGATGTTGATGAGGGGATGGAAGCAGAGTTTCCACCTCTGCCCGTGACACCCTCCAAGGTTTACAGAGAGAAACAAAGGAAGCTACAAGATACCGAGTTTCCTTCGTGATGAGAAGCTTTGTCTGGATTTAGCTCCGTGATTTATTTCAATAGACCTTTTACCAGTTGACGTCATCACGCAAAGCTCGCCAGAAACGAGCGTGCTGATTGGACGGCAAAAAGCCCTAACTGGATGCAGGGGCTCAGCAAGGAGCCGGGGAGCTTCGTAATGATAGCGAGTTGTAATTTAGAAGCTTGTTTTCTTAAAATAGTGAACAACCGCTGGTCAAAATGCCTTAACATTGTGCTGCGGACACGAGAGGAGGAAACCGCACGCCCATACACATTGACTACTACAGGGTTGCTTTTTTTGGCTACAGATGAACCGTGCGCGCGGCGGGGGCTGCCTGAACCTTCACCCAGGCAGGAGCCACTAAGTCACGGCTACACCTGATCCACGTGCGCCCTGGAGGTCCAGAACCGGCTGGACCCAGCCAGGAGCCACTAAGTCCTGGCTACAGATGAACCGTGCGCGCGGCGGGGCTGACTGAACCTTATTATCAATCAAGAGTTGAAGCTGCAGGTAATATCTACATAAAAGCTGTAAAATAAGGGGGGAGTGAGGCGGATGTGTGCTAAGGGTGGGCGGCTGTTGTGTTTTCGTCCTGAGTGGTCCGAGCTGGACCGAGCACGTGCAGATCACTGAAGGTCACGCGAGCGCAGGTTAGCATGTCTCTGGCATGTCTTACCTAGAATATCCGCCGATCTGTGCCGCGCTATGAAGCAGGCATCGTCTCCGTAGCACATCCCTTTCTTCAGGATCCCCTTACGAAAGTCTTTCCCGAAGCCATAGCTGGCGCTGATCAGGCTGTAGTCCCGACCGTCGGTCTGAGAGAGTCCGCTCAGGACGGCCCTGGCCACGAGTCTGCCATAAGACAGTACGGATAACATGTCCTGACAAGGAGAACGTCCTTCCCGATTAGAACCACGCCGTCCTCCGAGCAGCGCAACCACCTGCGAGTGTTCAGGTGGAACTCGGTTAGCCGTCCATCAGGCTCCGACAGGCCCGCTGGTGTTGAAACAACAGTGAAGTGTCGCAGTTCGTACAAACGTCTCCGCGGGGTGTCTATGTCTTGAGTGTGCGCTTCACAGACGCTGCGGTTCCGCCGCTGGGCCGAACCGACATGTTGCTACCGTACACTCAAAGAAGCTGCGCGAGTACAGACGTTTGGCATTTTACAACCATGACGTCAACAGCTGTGTGCGTAAAGGTGGCTCCTCCCCCCCCCACAGTGAAGCAAGGACGAAGGAGACAAATATGGCAGGTCGTTGTAACATACAATCAAACTACCACTATTACAGTACAGTACTTTTGTCCTTCTCCCCTTACAGCCATCCACTCCACACCATTATTATGAAATATTTATTCTAGTAATTATCTAGTGGAGTTTTTTTTTTATAGGATAGAAAGAAAGGGATCAAAAAAACAAAAATGAAAACAAAAGTGAGAGAAAGGGTAAAAGAGAAAGAAGGCGATAGGAGTAGAGAGGGAGAGAGGTATAAAGAGAACACACATCAACATCATTGAAGTCTGCCTCTAGACCTGCGGAGAGAAAAAAAAGACAAAACCAAGGAACCACAACAACAAAACAACATCTACAATAATGTTGTAACATCATTATAAAGTCTTTTATATGGTACATGGTGATACAAGATATATTTAGTAGCCACCACAACCCAACTGAGTATCTGATAAATACCTGAATCTAAACACCTGTGTGAGCAGCTTGTCACTATAACATTTCCCCTTACGAATGTTTAATAGTGGATGTGGGGACCCACAGCTCCGCACCCACAGGACACGAAGGTAACACAGGGAGGACCAGAGCTACAGACACACAGGGACCCCAAGCCCGGAGCTCGAGGTCCCCCAACAGGGACAACTCCCCCCCACCACACACACACACACACACACCAGAGAGAGGCAGAGGGAAGCCCTGGGCGACCCCCAGCAACCACAATGCAGAAATCCCAAGAGGCTGCAGTACTTTAATACTGTAGAAAAAAGATTTGTAGGCTCAATCATCCAGGTAGATAAAAAATAGGTTAACTCTTTTTTTTCATTCAACCTTTATTTAGCCAGGTTAATCCCATTGAGGCTCGGGGACTTATTTACAAGAGAGACCTGATTAAAGACAACAGTGAGTAACAACTACAACAATAGACAGTCAAAAAAGAGGCATATTCAATTTAAATTTCTATTTTTTTAACAAATCAAAACAAAATACCAACTCAAAAGGACAGTCAAAAGGAAAAGTAGCAAATAAATAAATAAATAATAAGGCGGTGTAGAAAACTAAAAACAGGAACATGTCTGCAATAGTTTTTGCCAAGAACTTAACAGATGTTTGAAGCCACTTAGAGGGATCAAGGTCAAGAGCTTCAGATCATTTTGCAAAATATTCCAAGAAACAGGAGCGACGTAGGAGAAGGCCCTTTTGCCTAGTTCAGTCTGGGTGCGGGACACTGCATGTAATCATGTCCTGGGAGTGCACACTGTAGCTGCACTCACGCAGAGACATGTAGGAGGAGATGTATGAAGGCAGCAGACCAAGAAGTGATTTAAAGATGAAAGTGTACCAGTGGAAGAGTCTGTGTGAAGTTAATGATGTCCAGTTAACCAGTGAATGCAGGGTGCAGTGGTGGATACGGTAGATAGCCAGTTATGAATCTTAATGCACCATGATTAGCAGCATCTGCAGGGAGTTTGTAAGAAAGTTTGGCAGGTGTTGTAACATACAACCAACCCACTGCTATTACAGTACTTTAATACAGTAGTGTTAATTCAATTTATTTAAATAGCACCATTTCACAACAAATGTCATCTCAGGTTACTACTATGAGAATTGTCTTCTTCCACCTGCGTAATATCGCAAAAATTAGAAACATCTTATCTAAAACTGATGCAGAAAAACTGAAGCATTTGTCACATCTAGACTATTGCTATCTGGGTGTCCAAATACTTCTTTAAAAAGTCTCCAGTTGATCCAAAATGCAGCTGCAGAGTCTTAACTGGAGTTAGTAGGAGAGATCATATCTCTCCAGTTTTAGCTTCTAAAGCTAAAATTAGCTCCCTGTCAAATTCAGAATATAAAATCTTACTTCTAACCTACAAAGCTCTCAACAACCTAGCTCCATCTTATATTACAGATCTTATTGTTCCATATTTTCCCAATTTTCGCTCTCAGACTGCAGGCTTACTCGTGGTTCCTAGAGTTTCCAACAACAGAGTGGGAGGCAGAGCTGTCAGTTATCAGGCTCCTCTCTTATGGAACCAACTTCCACCTTCTGTCCATGACGCTGACACATTGTCCAGTTTTAAGACTGGACTTAAGACTTTCCTTTTTGATAAATCTTATAGTCAGGGTCGGCTTGAGTTTCCTGAGCTATATCTGCTTAGACTGCTGGAGGACAAACCATATTTCTTCACTATATTACTGTCTTTACTTACTCTGCTCAACCTGTTTTGTATTTATTCTTTCTATCCTTGACATGTGTTTTTGTCTTTCAGGTATATGTGCACCTACATCTGGACCTGCTCTTCTGTGCTTGTTTGCCTCTCCTTCTTGTTCTCTCAAACCCATCTGGTCAAAGTAGGTGGCCACTCGTCCTGAGCCTGGTTCTGCTGGAGGTTTCTTCCTTTTAAAAGGGAGTCTTTCCTTTCCACTGTTGCCATTGTGCTTGCTCAGGATGGGAGATTGCAACAAAGTCAAGATTCAACTTGTCTGCTGGCTTCCTTATAGATAACTTTACTATTTGTCTTTTCTATATGTGAATGTTCCTGTAAAGTGCCCTGAGACAATGTGTGATATGGCGCTATGTAAACAAACTGAATTGAATTAAATATACAAAAAAGAAGTCATGAATTCAGCTAATTCAATTACAGTTAGTTTAGTTCTTACATTCACACATCAGACAAAAACATACAGGGGTTAAAATTATAAATGCGACATCTGTTTACAGGTTATCAGGAAGCAGGGGCGGCTGGCCAATAGGGGGCGCTAGGGCCCCGCCCCACTGGAACTTCTGGAGCTATTCACCATTTTACATTGAATAATTTTTTTAATAAAAATGAAATAATAAAATAAAAATATTTCAAAATATATGCATATATGTTTTTAGTTGTGTAGGATAAATATTTTATGAGTAATGATGAGTTATATTGTTTGTTTCAAAAAATGTTTTCTGATTGGTGACGTATTTCCTGTCCTGTGGGCGCATGAATCTTATCCATAGACTCTCGTTAATAATGGTGCATGCGCTGTTATTCCACGACGTTACAAAACAATGGGAAGATGCTGGGCGCAGTTTTCAGCGCCCTGGACACGACCAATGTGAGCTCTATCTACCGATCATGTGCTTCCTGTTTTTTTTTTTTTTGATTGTCTGGGAAATGTGCCGTGCAGTCAGTGACTCAAGCAGGTAGCTCAGATAGGTTTTAAATCATTGAAAGCCCTTTATCTAATGTCTATTTGCCATTTTGGACTCTCAACTTAGAATTATCTGTTTGTAAAAAAAGCCTTCAGCTGCCTGTTTATTCTAAAAATGGCAACTGGTGAGTTTGTTTTTGGAGCTAGCATGCTAGCGCTAGCCTCCAGGTTTTATTGTATTGGACTCTGATGGCTACATTTATTTCAATTTGCTTATAAAAATGATCAAACATTAATAATTGTATATACTAAATGTCACTGGTGGTGTTTTACTGGACTCAGATGGCTACATTTATTTTAATTTGCTTATAAAAATTATCAAACATTAATAATTTTATATACTAAATGTCACTGGTGGTGTTTTACTATTTCTTAAAGGTTCAGTCTGCAGTTTTTGGTAGAACGTAGCACTTAGGAAAATTTTGAACAGAGACACGTTTCTGGTCCCTCCCCACTCAGAGCCATATATGGCTCAGCTCGCTCTTGTTGTCGGTGAAATTCAGCTCTGCTTCCAAATGCTCTAACTCCACTACATTTCCTCTCATCAGCTGCGAAGTTCTGTGATTATATGTTAATAAAACGTTCTAAAAAATAAAATAAAAACAGGGAGCGCTGGTCCAGCACACCAGAACACCATGAAATCTGCTGCCATGTTGAAACCGAGTTTAATTCGCTCGTGACAAATTCATCCATTTCCTCAATTCATTCATGGACTCAGCTGCGGAGGATGAAGCGATCACTTGACTTTTGGCAAAAAAACCAAAAGAAAAGTCCAGATCAGGGATGAAGAAGGGGAATTTAATACATTTGTGTCACATACAAAACAGTTTTGCATCGCTTTGCAATTATTTCAACGAGAACCTGCGCGGCCGCTGCGGGCTGGCGGGGGGGGGCGTGGGTTAGGAGCGTGAGAAGTGAGAAGCTCTGTTTTTATTGGCTGGTTAAAAACTCTGTTTTTATTGGCTGGTTAACGGCGGGTCACTGTGGCTTTTTTGAAATTCTTATTTACCACCTGGAGAAGCAAGGGGACTATAGTTTTTTTCAGAGATTACTTTGTCTAACATCAGCCTGTCAGGAGATAGTGACAGAGTGAAGAAACATGTTAAAAATATATTTTTAGACAACTTACAGACTGCACTACAGAACTTCAGACTGCAGCTTTAACACTGTACTGTATTGATCTGGAGAATGAAAACAAAGCCTCTTGCAAGTAGAAATGCAGAAATGTTTTCATCTCACTTATTTTCCTTTCTATAATTTATAATTATTTATTTATTTATATATATTTGTTTGTTCTTTGTTGTTTTAGTGAGTCAAATTGGTTCTTCTCATCCTGAGCATTTAATTGTTCTGTTGACCTTGTATTAATCTGCATTTGATTAAAAAAAAAAAACTATTTGAACTTGGGAAAAAAGTTTTTCATTTTGGAGAAATAGCCCCCCCTGGTGGACATTTCAGGAGCTGCCACTGTCAGGAAGGTGCATCTTTCATGACTAGGAAATGTAAGTGATGCAACAAACAACAAGCCAATGCAGACATGCTCCTGTTTTTATTGTACATCTCTTTACAATGTGGCTGTTGTTGTTTCATTTTTTTAAAATATAAATTTCTTCCATTTATTTTTCTCAATTTATATGCTTTCTTTTATGAATGTCTACTGTTGTCATTCTTTGTTAAAAACGGGCCTCTCTTGTAAATGAGTCCTCGAGGCTTAATTTCCGGGGCACTAACCTCGGCGCAACACCTGTAACACGTGCACTTGTTCTGAATAACGGGACCCACCTAACGGGCTCCAGGCTACAAGAACACTGACACATAATCCCTTAAAATTGGCCCTAGAGGGCGCCCGTACATTCACGGAGTGTGAAATACATCATGAAATAAATACATGTTTAAAAAAAAATGAATACGTATACAATGAAATAAATAAATGTACAATAAATGCCCCATTAGTAGAGTCCCACTGAAATGTGCCAATCCATTTTATTATATATTTATATTCGCTGAGCTAAAATGGCTCGTGCGGAAATTGTATATCCTGCACTCGCTTTCTGAACGTTTGACTAGTCACAAGCGTCAGCCCCGACAACGCGGGGCTAAGGTGAAATAGCGATTGTCTAGGGGTAAAATGACGACTGGTTTCAAATTTTTGAGATGAAAATGTTTAAAAAGAGCGTAAAATACGTCTGCGTTTATATTTTTTGTTTTAACCTTTTAGAGAGCTGTCAACAAACTGTTCCCGCCCCCTGACTAATTTACAAACGGCGCGTACCGAGGATCAAACCGAGCGCACCCCGACTGGACGGAACCATTGTCCAGCCTGTCGGACGCTGAGGGGACAAGGACAACAAACGCAGCTACACCGAAATAAACACGTTAAACAACAACAACCAAATTACGGTAAGTAATGCGAGGAAATTCAAAGATTAAGCGACGATGTTGTCATGTAAATTGCTGTAGGTTATCTAACGGAGAAGATACGGCTAGGCTTTCGTTTTGTTTTATTTTGATCAAGCTAACGGTTGAACGTTGGTTACGTATTGTAACCCCAGATTATACGAGTATAGCGGAGCCCTTTAGCTCCTATTGGATATCTTCCCTCGCGACAGCGTCATACTGAATAACCTTTTAGTCCACGCCCACCTACACTGTGGGCCCGCCCCGTGTGTATATAACTCCACCACACGGAAGGAACAGCCTCGAACAGCTTATCATTCAGCCGTCCAAAAGCCAATGGGGCCCACATAGCTAAAGGGCTCCGCTATACTCGTATAATCTGGGGTTACAATACGTAACCAACGTTATACTTCGTATAGCTCGCCCTTTAGCTCCTATTGGATAAAGGGCGTAGCAGGATGTAGTCCATGCCCCATTGGGTCCAGCCCAAGCATGAAGTCCTTGCTCACCCAAACACACCTCTGTCCTTCCTCACACGTCAACCGTGCGTTCCACGTCACGACGCACCAGAGGAGGGCGTTGGTGATTGACGGATGAGCCTGCAGGCCTGCACTGTGGCCTGACAGGCTCGTGACAGCTGCACCGCAGCCACACAAACATTGTTTATATTGTTTTGTGTTTTTTTTTTTTGTGTGTGTGTTTTTCTAAAACAATAAAAACAAACTCAATCTCAGAGCCCTGAGACTGATGTCAGCACTCACACATCCTGCACAGAGGCAGGTGGAGTGGCAAAGCACCACATGAAAAACATTTCCCTGTTAATCTATAACTCCCAGGACTGAATTAGTCATGGAGGGACCTGACATGTCACGCAGGTAGTATCTTATGAAGGTGCAGGGCGTGGCCCACGAGGCCGCCAAACAGATATCGCTTACTGTCATCCCACCATGTAAAGCTGCAGAGGACGCCAACGCCCGTGTAGAATGAGCACGTAGCGTCTGAGGAGGTTCTGCTCCACACACTCTGTAAGCTTCTGAGATGGCTTCACACAGCCAGTGTGAGAGCCGCTGGGATGACAGAGCTCGCCCCACCGAGCTGTCCCTGTAGTGGATGAACAAACTCTGGGACTGGCGTAAATTGGCCGTTCGTGACACATAACATTGTAGTGCACGGACAGGGCACAACAAATGTTGTTTCGCCTCCTCCTCTGAGGTGTGAGGAGGAAGATGGAACCCATTTAAAATAATTTGCCTTGATTTAAACGCAGTGTTTAAATTTTTTGGCATAAAAGCTGGATTGGGCCTTAAAGTGGCGGAACTTCCATCTCGTTGGATTTGTAAACATGATGGAGACACAGACAGTGCACACAGATCGCTCACTCTCTTTGCTGATGTCAGCGCCAGTAAGAGTGCAGTTTTGAGTGACAGAAACTTCAGTGACACTTCGTTCAGAGGTTCAAAAGGAGCTTTGAGCAGGGCGCGTAAAACCAGGGACAGATCCCACTGAGGTGAGAGGTCACGCCTCACTGGTTTGCGTCTGCGCACACCTTGCAGAAAACGCTTCAACAGCATTTGATTAAATAACGTACTGCCACCAAAACCTTCGTGACATGAGGAAATAGCAGCCGCATATACCTTAATGGTACTATACGCCAAATCCCTATCTAAAAACAGCTGCAGGAACGACAACACGCATCTCAGCTCACATGATGTGGGGTCAACACCTCTTTCGGTGCACCAGCGCTGGAAAGCTGCCCATTTTGACGCGTACACAGTTGTTGTGGACGTCGCGCGCGCGTCCTGAATAGTTTTTACCACGGCTGGAGACAGGCCCAGACGAGTTAAACGGTTCCGTTCAGCCTCCAGGCCCACAGGGGTTGACCTATTTCTGGAGGGTGCGTGATCGCCCCTCCTGCCTGCAGCAGCGCATCCTCTCTCCACGGCAGCTGCAGGGGTTCGTCCCACAACAGCTGCTGGAGGACCGGGAACCACAGCGCGTATTTGCGCTCTGGAGCTATCAGGATGACTGACAGCTTCTCCCTCTGGACTCGCTCCAGGACGCGTGGAATGAGAGCCACAGCTGGAAACGCGTATAGTAGTTTCTCTGGCCACCAGCTGTGCACAAAAGCGTCCACTCCCAGGGGAGGGTCGTCTTTCGAGCTCAGAGAGAACCACAGTGGACACTGCGCGTTCTCCCGGGACGCAAACAGGTCCACGCTCGGTTGGCTGAACCTGGACCAGATCTGTGTTATTATGTCGGGGTGTAGAGCCCAGTCTCACTGACGTGGCCCCCCCCTCGACATGATGTCCGCTCCTCTGTTCAGAACACCAGGAATGTACATTGCTCGCAGTGAGAGTGAGCGTAGGTTCTGGTGAGCCCAGAGCAGGAGCTGCTTCGCCACGTCCAGCAGCTGGGCTGAGCGGACGCCGCCTTGTCGATTTATGTACGATGCTGCCACCTGGTTGTCGGTGTGTATCAGTACATGTTGGTCTCGAAGCAGGGGAGCAAAATGCTTGCACCACTTTGTAAACTGTCAGAAGTTCTAAAACGTTTATATGGAGGCGAGTGTGTTCTGGCCACCTCGCTCCCACCGTTTGACCCAGACACGTCGCCCCCCAGCCCTTCAGGGAGGCGTCCGTGAAGACTGGGATATGAGACGTAGGTGTGGTCATGGAGACTCCTTCTGACAACGTCAGAGGATTCCCCCAGTGACGTAGGTCGGCTTCCGCGGAGGGGGGAACTCTGATCATCCGCCTCTTTTGATGCACCGGATCCACGTGCAGGCGGGCAAACCAGCGTTGCATCGTCCTCATATGCAACAAACCTAACTCCACGACCACGTGACCGGCCGCCATCAGCCCCAGAAGCCGCATGATGGTCGCCGCTGTCACTAATTTTCCTGGTCTGACCCGCGACAGCTGAGTTGCCAGGTCGTGCGCTCTCTGCTCGGAAAGACGAGCTCTCATTGTGCACGAGTTGAGTTCTACCCCCAGATAAATAATCTTTTGATCTGGGAGGGGGGAACTTTTCCCCCAGTTGATTGAAAACCCCAGTTTTAACAAGTGAACTTTTCCCCCAGTTGATTGAAAACCCCAGTTTTAACAAGTGCTCCGCTAAAACTTTGGTTTGAGCTGCAGCCTCCTGCCTCGAGCTGCTTAACAGAAGCAGATCGTCGAGGTAAAAGAAAATCCTCATTCCAGCTGTGCGCAACGGCTGGAGCGCGGTCCCCACGCATCTCGTAAATGTGCGCGGGGCTAAAGAGTAGCCGAAGGGTAACCTCTCGAACTCGAACTGAGCTTCCTCGAAGGAGAAGCGCAGGAACTTCCTGTGTTTTGGAACTATTGGTATGTGCCAATAAGCGTCCCGCAGGTCGAGTGAGGTGAAGAAATCGTCCTTTTTTACATTTTTCAGCAGCTGCTTCATTGTCAGCATGTGAAAACCCCTCTTTACGATCGATTTGTTGAACGACGATAGATCGAGAATCGGTCTCCAGCCGCCTGATTTCTTCGTGACGAGAAAATAACGGGAGTAAAACCCCGTGTTTTTCTCCTCGTCCGGTACTCTGGCAACCACTCCCTTTGACAGCAGCTCTGTTATCTCTGTCCTCAGGGAGGAGGTCTGCTCCGAGTCTGTCAGCTCTGTCTTTAATATTCCTCTGAAAGGAGGAGGTTTTGCAGCGAATTGAAGCGCATAACCTCTGTGGATGAGCGCGTCCATCCACTTGTCGAGAGTGCACAGCTCCCTCCACTGGGCGTGTCTCTCTGACAGTGGGCGCGCGTGACCGTTCGCGCGCGACATGGTCATTAACCATTTCGAGGGCTCTACCTCCGCCACGTGAGTGGCCCACGGGAGCCCTGGCCGGAAAGGGACAGTCAGGCTCCCTCGAGCTTGCAGTGGAGAACCCACGTGGAGGGAAAAAGTCACTTCCGCTACACACTGCTCTCCGCTTTAGCGGTGGCTCGTGTTCGCTCTGTGAGACGCGTTTCCCCCCGCTACGCTCAGAGCTGCAGCGCAGATGATCTGGCTGCAGCTGTGAGGGTTCATTGAAGGATGTGAAATACCTGGTTTTGTAGAGTTGTGAAGAAGAAAGCTGTTTATTGGAGACCAGCTTTTTATCAGTGGTGGGAAGTGTGCGTACCTGAGCCGCTAGAGGGCGACATGACCCCACGGACGAGCTCGACACAAAAGAAACCACATTCTGTTCACTCTCTTGATTTATTGAAAACAAATCAGACACAGAACTTCTTTCATGCACACTCCCTGCAGCCAGTCATTTCTTCTGCTCGCGCTTGCGTGGCTGCTGGTACTGCTGCTGGTGTTTTTGCCCCAACCAGTTTTGTCCTGACCAGTTCTGCCCCTGATGGCGGCCGCCCTTCTGGAACTGCTGCGCGGCAGGCGGCTTGCGGAACTGGTTCTGGTACTGGTTCTGATACCGCTGCTCCTTGTATGGAGGGTGATTCTGGGAGGCTAGACGGTTGTAGGCAGCTGCAACCGTGGACTGTCTGAACTGTTGCCTCTGCTGGCGATCGTCCTTCCAGCTCCGTGAGGGGCGCTGAGCAGATATCATCATCTTCACAGTCTCAGACGTTTCCTCTGCCCTCTTGGACTTTTCCCTAAAGTCGTTCAGACTTGTCCCGAACAGGTCCTCCGATGAGAACTTCCCTTGGAGCAGCTCTCTCTTTAGGGATTCCGACATATTCGGCGCCTGGCGTAGCCAGACGGAGCGGTGGATCATGGTTAGCCACCCTGTGTTGCGGGACAGGCAGGCGGTGGAGGCGGCGCACAGGTACAGAATCACGTCTGCCATTGCGCAGAGTGAGCTCTTCACCGGCTCCGGCAGCTCAGCTTTTTCCAGCTCCTTGGACATGTGATACGCAATCAGCGCCACGTTGTTGTCTGCTGCTGCAGCCTGCATGGAGCTCTGGAACGCTCGGTTAGCTAGCTGTAGCACTGTTTGGTCTAGCTTACCGGGTGGGGCGGGCTTCTGGTCCAGCCTAGCCGTTTTGGCGCCAAAAACATCTGCTAGGCCTAGCTCCAGGGGGGGCACCGACGGGAACCCCTGCTCGGTGAAACCCTCCACCTTCGTTACGGGGGCGTACTCCGACAGGGGTGCCTTCATCTTTGCAGGGTCTGCTGTGCCCCCTGTCCAGAACTTCAGTACGCCCGGGAAGCGTGGCCATATTGGGTCCACGCGTCGACTCGGAGTGGCGCTAAACCTCCCCAGCATGCCGTCGGGCTCCGGCAGAGGCGGCACTGGGACATCCACACCTGCAGTCTCTGCAGCCTCTTTGATGATGGCCGGGAGTGCGTGCAGCAGCTCACCTATGGAAGGAGAACTCGGCGAGGAGGGGGGCTCCGGCCCCGGGTCCATTCCTTCCTCGTCAGGAGTTTCCAAGCCGCTGATGGGAGAGTGGATTGTGCTCGCCTCGCTGCCGTACTCTCTATCGGACGACCAGTCCGGCTCGTCCGGCTGAGTATCCTGGGTCTCCACGGACTCAGCCCTCCGTGACCGCGTGCATTCTCCGGCTAGCCCGTGCAGGGCGGCCTCTCGCTCCCCCCCCGTAGACTCGTCCCTACGGGGGCGCGCGCCTTTTTGGGCTAGCTCGAGCAGAGCGGCCCGGCGCTCCCGCACGTCAGCGGGCAGTCCAGCACAGATGCGGCAGGAGTGGTCCAGACCATGACCAGGTCCCAGGCATTTCACGCACACGAGATGCGGGTCAACGTCCTGCAGGAATTCCCCGCAGCACCTCGTGCACACTCTTCTTATCGGAGTAGATGTAGACATAGTCGTAGGTGTAGACAGGTCTTCTTTATAACGGTGAATGATGAAAAGAGGCTGTTCCTTCCGTGTGATGGAGTTATATACACACGGGGCGGGCCCACACTGTAGGTGGGCGTGGACTAAAAGGTTATTCAGTATGACGCTGTTGCGAGGGAAGATATCCAATAGGAGCTAAAGGGTGAGCTACACGAAGTATAACAACGGTCTCGTCGAGCTAGCTGCTGCTAGCAAGGCAGCTATCCAGTAGCTGCGGGAGATCGTTCTCCGCCCTGTCTGTTTCCCATATCCAAGATGTAATGTTGGAACGTAATCCACTGAGCTTGGATCATTAATGTCCATGCCAGATAAAAAACGCTGATTACACACGTTGATGCATCGTGCAAGGGGGAAATCCTGCCGGTACAAGCCGCGACCGTTGCCAGTACTGACAACACTCAGTTGCGTGCCCGTACTTCCGGTTGTCTCTCGAAAAAAATGGGTGCGACCTATACAGTGGAAAATACGGTAATCGACTTTAACAAGGAAGGGGAGGAAAAATGTGACTCTTAACAGCGATCACAGTCCCGGCTGTGACCTAATCACACGTACAGCGACCTGTGACCCCGGAGTGGCAATCCACTCTGAACGGCAAAACCGTGTGTCGGATGAAAGCCCTGTGACTCGACGGCGACAGATGCCCGGAGTTCACGATGAAGCCTCGACCCCACGGTTTCCCGGAGTCCAAAGGAAAAGTGTCTCCCAGCCGACAGGCCGGAGCTCATAGAACGGGGATGTGGGGGAAGGGCAAACTTTAAGGCACTCGTAAATTATCCCTACGCGTGTGTGGAACTTCTGTGCTTTTCACCTTACTCACATGTACAAGAACCGCAAAAAAAATGCACATTCAAATGAAATACCAACAGTAGTTCACATTTTTTTTTCTTTTTAGCTGCTAACATTATAAACCACTGGCCCACCTGGAGACAAAACAGCCCTCAGTCAACAAATAATTTAGTGTGTCCAAACGCAGACGTTTTGTGTAAGAGGAGTCCTGCTCACCTCTGTGAATCACCGGTTGTTGACTGCGCGCCTGCTGCCTCTGTCGGCGGTGGGGGGGGGAGAACCCTCCAAATCATCTCTCGTTTCAGACGAAACTGCAAACCTCTCAGCGTCGGTGGTCACCAAATTGTTGCGAATTCAAAAGGTTGAAGGAAGCTCTGAAACGAATGTGCAAATTTTATGGAGGTTTATTGTACATATAAGAATAAACCTTACAGCAACCAACAGACCTGACTCCAGCACAGTCCACACACACACATCTTCAAAGGCAGGGCCACGGTTATAAAACCCCGGATGTCGTCACCGCCTCCTTGGACCCTGGAACCGCCTTGGACTGCTTCAGGACCACCCTGGAACCACCTACACTACCACGTGACCCTCCTTTCTGTCAACAAACTATCAGCTTCAATGTAAACATCAAATGTTGTGTCTGTTGTATGTGCAGGCGTGTAACTGTTCCCTAGTGAAAACAAAGCCCGAGAGAAAAAAGTTCTGCCCTGTGTCACATTTCACATTATAAGGCAGAATTAAGTGAATACAAATAATGGAACATAATGGGTGTAATGAAATAGTTACGTTTTGCGGCTTTGATGGCAGTTGTGCATTTATTCCTCAGCTGCTGAAAATTCAACCAATCAGTGTCTGAGCCAGATTTTCTCGCTGCGGTCCAAAGATGGTCTCTCTTATGCAGGAGATCACCTAGTTCAGGTGTAAACCAGGGGCTGTCACGTCCCTTTGTTCTGAACTGGCAAAATGGAGTGTGTTTGTTCACAAAATACTTCGTAAATGAAACTACTGTATTATTAAAATAGTTCCATGCGGTGTTCACATCATCGGTTAGTAGAATATGCTGCCAGTCAAAGTGAGATAGATGCCAGAGGAATGACTGTTCACAAAAAAGTTTCAAATCCATTTTTTGAATTAATCTGAGCTTAGAAGGTGGAAGTTTAACATCTCTGAAAGCGGCTATTACACAATGATCACTCAAAATGTCAGCAAATACACCTGTACCAGGGAATTTGTGAGACGTATTTCTTAGAAACAGGTATGAGATAGAAGATTTTTCATGACAGTTTTTGTTTGGTCTAGTGGGAGAGAAAAGAAGTTAGGTTAGATTGAGTTATAGGCAACATTCTTTGAATTTATCACAGAGTGGGGTCGACTTATCCCAGTCAATGTTGAAATCTCCTGCCAAAAAAAAACTTTAAATTTTAAATTTCCTAAGAATTCTGTCAGGGAGGACAAAGCCTCAGGTGTTGCTGATGGGGGATGATACCAACTCACTACAGATACGATCTGGCCTCCATAATTCCATAATAGATAATAGATGCAAGGTACATGTCGAAGCAACATATTTATGGATTTTTTCACTTTTTTAAGACATATTTGGACTGATGCGACTTATAGGGTGATGCAACATGTACGGTGGAAAATATGGTTAATGTATTGCTCAGTGAACTAAACACTCTGACTCTGTTTTAAGTGGGGGGGGGGTGGGGGGTGAGTGTAAAATGCCAATAAATAAAACATTTTTAATAATATTAAAAGAAAGAGGACTTGTGCTTATGTTTAGTGAATGTGCTGCTTACTGCTGTAGTGTTGTGTCACTCATGAACAGAGAGGGGGAATCTGTCAGGGGGCACAGAAGAGATTTATTCATTGAAAAAACTGCCGATTTGCGCATGTGCACACACGGAGAACTAATGCCGAGGAGTAATTTGTTCAGGTAGTACTGTGCTGAAAGTGGTGATGTGTACACAGCACACTTGCATACTGTACAAATGAACTGCATGAACTGAAGGATTCAATGATCATATCTTATGATTGAATCATTTTACTGAACTGATTTTAAGTATTCAGTACACTCAAAAGAACTGCCGTTCCCATCAATAACTTGAAAAGCAGATGCACCAGGCTAGCCTGGTTAAAACCAGACCCTTGTCCTTCACTTCGCTTCGTACTAGGGTCTGGGACTTCTCCCATAGAAAAGGATTTCTCCGGGAGATTTTTGACCGGACCAATCAGAGAACAGAAGGCAGAGTTTTGTTAGTTTAGCCTGGCGAGGTCCAGGCTATTCAGATAAATAGCTCAGAAACCACTCGGTGGATATTTTTTCTGCTACCAGTGTGTAATTATATGGCTCTAATTTACTGACTGTTGGCCTGGATGAAACATTTGAGATAAAATTCGATTTTTTATAATTTATTTTCGTAGCGCACCCGAGGCTGTTTGGAAAATGTCAAACCGAAACAATTTAAATCCAGCAGATTTGACCATTTCGTGAATTTATTTAGGAACTGTTAAGCTCAGGAACACTTCTGATATAATGTCAGCTAAGAAATATATTTTTTCTCAGCAAAGAAATAATAGTTTTTACCTTGTTTTATTGAAAATTCCTTTGTGGCGGCAGCCATTTTAACTGACAATGTCAGTCGACGTCATTCAAAACTCCGCCTTCTGTTCTCTGATTGGTCCAGTAATCCGCCTTCTTTTCTCTGATTGGTCCGGTCAAAAATCTACCGGAGAAATCGTTGTCTATGGGAGAAGTCCTAGACCCTAGTACGAAGCGAAGTGAAGGACAAGGGTCTGGTTTTAACCAGGCTAGCACCAGGCTGAAACAGCTGGGTAGTATATCAAGGTCAGTAAAAATCCATACATCCATCCATCCATCTTCTTCCGCTTATCCGGGGTCGGGTCGCGGGGGTAGCAGCCTAAGTAGGGAGGCCCAGACTTCCCTCTCCCCAGCCACTTGGAGCAGCTCCTCTGGGGGAATCCCAAGGCGTTCCCAGGCCAGCCGAGAAACATAGTCCCTCCAGCGTGTCCTGGGTCTTCCTCTGGGTCTCCTCCCGGTGGGACATGCCCGGAACACCTCACCAGGGAGGCGTCCAGGAGGCATCCTAACCAGATGCCCGAGCCACCTCAACTGGCTCCTCTCGATGTGGAGAAGCAGCGGCTCTACTCCGAGTCCCTCCCGGATGACTGAGCTTCTCACCCTATCTCTAAGGGAGAGTCCAGCCACCCTGCGGAGAAAACTCATTTCAGCCGCTTGTATCCGAGATCTTGTTCTTTCGGTCATAACCCAAAGCTCATGACCATAGATGAGGGTGGGAACGTAGATCGATCGGTAAATTGAGAGCTTTGCCTTTTGACTCAGCTCTCTCTTCACCACGACAGACCGGTACAGCGCCCGCTTCACTGCGGACGCTGCACCTATCCGCCTATCGATCTCACGCTCCAGTTTTCCCTCATTCGTGAACAAGATCCCGAGATACTTAAACTCCTCCACTTGGGGCAGGACCTCCTCCCCGACCCGGAGAGGGCATGCTACCCTTTTCCGGCTCAAGACCATGGCCTCGGATTTGGAGGAACTGATCCTCATCCCGGCCGCATCACACTCGGCTGCAAACCGCTCCAGTGAAAGTTGTAAATCACGAACTGATGAAGCCAGTAGGACCACATCATCTGCAAAAAACAGAGAAGCGATTCTAAGGCCACCAAAACGGATCCTCTCAACACCTTGGCTGCGCCTAGAAATTCTGTCCATAAAAGTTATGAACAGAATCGGTGACAAAGGGCAACCTTGGCGGAGTCCAACTCTCACCGGAAACGAGCCTGACTTACTGCCGGCAATGCGGACCAAGCTCTGACACCGGTCGTACAGGGACCTAACAGCCCTTATCAAAGGGCCTGGTACCCCATACTCCCGGAGTACCCCCCACAGAACCCCCCGAGGGACGCGGTCGAATGCCTTCTCCAAGTCCACAAAGCACATGTAAACTGGTTGGGCAAACTCCCACGCACCCTCCAGGACCCTGTTGAGGGTGTAGAGCTGGTCCAGTGTTCCACGACCAGGACGAAAACCACACTGCTCCTCCTGAATCCGAGGTTCGACTATCCGACGGACCCTCCTCTCCAGAACCCCTGAATAGACCTTACCAGGAAGGCTTAAGAGTGTGATCCCCCTATAGTTGGAGTCAGTAAAAATAAATAAATAAATCCATCCATAATCTTCCTCTTGTTCCGAAGCCGGGTAGCAGCAGCTTGAGCAGAGAGGCCCAGACATCTAGTTCCACAACCCCATCTGCAACAAGCAAAGATGCTATCCTAAGGCCACCAAAATGAACCCCCTCAACACATTGGCTGCGCTTAGAAATTCTGTCCATAAAAGTTATGAACGGATTTGTGAGAAAGGTCAATCTTGGTGGAGTCCAACTCTTACTGGGAATGAGCCCGACTTACTGCCGGCAATGCGGACCAAGCTCTGACACCGGTATTACAGGGACCTAACAGCCCGTATCAAAGGGCCTGGTACCCCATACTCCCAAGGTACCCCCCACAGGATTCCCCGACGGACGCCGTCAAACGCCTTCTCCAAAGCCACAAAGCACATGTAGACTGGTTGGGCAAACCCCCACGCACAGTCCAGGACCGTGCTGAGGGTGTAGAGCTGGTCCAGTGTTCCACGACCAGGACAAAAACTGAAAGTTATGCACCATAACTCATGTTCCCTGAAGGAAGGGAAAGAGGTGCAACACTATTGCTATGGGAAATTGTGCCCCCGCGCGATTACCTGAAGGAATACATTCACGCCTTTACGGCAGGGGCGTCAGCGTCACCCCAGAGGCCCCGCCCTCTGGGTACTTAAGATGCGGACGCCCATCCTACTTTCTCCAAGTGCACTTCACCGAGCTTCAGCATTGAAAAGGGCCAACTGTGTTGTACCTCGTTCCCTTCCTTCAGGGAACATGAGTTATGGTGCGTAACTTTCAGTTCCCTTATCAGTCAGGTCTCTCGGTGCAACACTATTGCTATGGGAACGTAATGGACCTTACCAAGCTCCGCCCAGAAACGCCCCCTAAGCTCCAACATGGCTGCACGTCTCCCAAGCGCAGCTTTGGTGTCAATGGAAAACATGGCGTCGACTGACTGCAGGGTATTTTTGAGTCGAATAGTGTATCATTTCTGCCAGATTCCAACAAAATATCAGCCATGACAATGGACAGGGGAACCAACAAGTTCATGTTATTTTTTTTTGGACGTTATCAAGTTGTTTGATCCACGCGATGCCTCCAAACAGCGTGCGCGTCACCGCTAATGCTACCGTCTGATGGGGAAAACATCAGCTCCTCACACGCTCAGGCTCAGCATTATTACAGCTGTGGACAGGATCACTGATGCCTATTGTCCTGCAAGGCTGGGTAAGTCAGGCATTCATGGTTTTGAGGGTTACTTTTGAAATCAGCGATTTCTATTGTTGGCAAAAGTTTGTGTGCCTTGGTCGCAAAGCTAATGCTAACTGTAATCTCCATTGGTTAGCCGTTGCTGCTTTAGCTGCTAAACACGCCGACAGCGACTTTTGTGAGGGCTAACGAGCTCAGCCGTCTGGTGTGTTAGTTAAAATCCAGCCTTCGTGTCACGATTTTGTGCAGTTTTAGGTGAAATCGACAGTAGAGCTCGTTGTGTTAGCTAGCTCATGTGGCGTTAGCAGAGCTGTTTCTTCCCAACTTCCAGGACGTTCAGTGAACTGTGGCTTTCTCTCATCGTGACCGCGTGTTGTTAACTAGCAGGTTTCAAAAGCAGGTCAACCCTTCTCTGCTGGTGAAAGAAATAATTGTTCAGTTTTGTGGTCGTGCACAAGCTTTGATCCAAGCAAGGCATTCAGTTTCACATATAGGGAAACGGTGAATTTTACTTCCACAAATACGGTCAGGGTACCTGACATCTCCTGTACAGATACCCCACTGACGGTGGAGGAGCATTTTTCCAGCCCTGACGCAGAAAAATTCTGCACGTATGCTAGCTAGCAATGTAAGTAGCATGTGGTGCCGGTCTCACAAACGCTACCGTAGCGTTTGTTTTGTGAGACCGGCACGCACGTGGAAGCTGCGCTGTGACGTGTTATGGGCATTAGGCAATGAAACGCGGCCCTGTGGGCGGAGCTTGGTAAGGTCCATTCATTCACACCCTTGAAATGCTCAGTAAAATGCATGCTTGTGAGAACTTCTGCCTTTACACATTAGGCATCTCTCGGCCGCTCTCTACAGTGTATTTAGAGGGCACAGCCTGAGAAAGAAAGTCACATGCAGAAACATTCACCTGATGTTTCCGCTAGACGTATTAGTGGAACTCCAGCTAGAGGCCGCACAGACGTGCGCCACTGGTACGATGTTCACCTCCTCCTACCCCCTTGGATAATGTGGGAAGTGGGAAGAAAACAGATCAAGGCCCCCTAGACTTCTGATATTTCAGATGGCACCATTGAGGTATAAACCCAGTTTTATACACAGGGTGACCTTTGACCTCTCAGGGGCAAATCTTTTGTACACACCAGGTGCACAGATAAGCTTAAAAAGTCCCTTATCTGCTACTGAGCAGATGATCCTTAGGACTGGCCAAGGGGCCCAGCCTGGGGCCAGAGGCCTGTTGGTGGGGGGGATCCCTTCCACAGTGTGCTCCTCATGAGAGCATGTGCACCAAGGGCTTCCCTCTCCCCCACCCTTTTTTTTAGGAAACCGGTCAGGCCTGAGGCCTTCAGCCTGTTCCCTTCAGTGGCCAGGCTGAAAGCTGCCATAGCTCCGGACGTGGGTGGAGAAGCTGCCCATGTGCCTGGGTTAGCAGGTCCCTGTGAGAGGGCAGCTGCCATGGCGTCCCTGACAGCATTGAAATCAGCTCCGGGAACCACGGTTTCTGTGGCCACCTGGGGGCTATCAGTATCAGGGAGAGGGCTCCCTTGCGTACACGTTCCAGCGTCACCTGAATCAGAGGGACAGGTGGAAAAGCGTAATACAGCAACCCTGCTGGCCAATCATGGGCCAAGGCATCCGTTCCCAACGGTGCGTCTGTCTCTTTCAGAGAGAAGTAGAGTTCACATTGTGAGCTGGTCCTACATGCGAACAGGTCTACAGAGGCTCTCCCGTACCGTGACCAAATCTGATCCACGACCCGTGGGTTCAGCCTCCATTCTGATGCCAAGAAAGGTCCTCTTGAGAGGGCATCCACTCCGTAGTTCAACTCGCCCAGGATATGAGTCGCCCTAAGTGACAATATCCTTGGTGTACACCACGTGAGCAGTTTCTGTGTCAGGCCAAGGAGGGCTCGGGATCTCGTCCCTCCTTCCCTGTTGATGAAGGACACCGTGGTCCTGTTATCTGATTTCACTAGGACATGCTACCCTGCAATCAGACCTTTTCTAAAAAAGTATTTCACTGACAGGAATACGGCCCACAATTCCAGGAAGTTGATGTGTAATCTTGCTTCCTACTGCTTCCAAAGTCCTTGGTCATTCAGATTTCTGCAGACCATCCTGTTTTTGAGGTCTGTCATGATAACTACACGTGATGACACCCGTCCCAACAGGACCTCTTCCGTGAACACGGACGAGTCCCTCCATGGTTCTAGCATGTTTATCTGTTGTTCGTTTTGTGTGTGCGCAGGAGGGGTGCCTCTGACCCCTCTCGCGTGCTCCAGAGTGAGCTTGACTGTCCGACAGAGGACGTTGTGAGGTCTGACTGCCTCAGGCAGAGCTCATGCGTCCCACTACAGTTCATAGTCTGACCTAGTAGTTTGTGTTTCACCAAGGTGGGACTTGAGTCAAGAACCAGGGCAGACTGTGCTTTGGTACTTTTATTTTTGTGTATAGCCTGGTTTACGCGTCGCATAGGGCGCGAGAGAGCGCGCGGCCAAAGTGACGCAATAGCATAGTCCCCGCCCCCGCGCTTTGGCCGAACGCAGTCTCCTAGTGCGTGGTCATGCACATCCCAGATTTACTCCGCAAAGGTTGCACGCCACACGTTGCGACTACACCTGGCTTTCAAGATGGACGTATTCGAAGGAAATATGCGTGTTGAGAGGTCAAGGCCCACCTTTAATGACAATGTAATAACTGTGATCAACCATGACTTATATAAACATAGGAATGCATATCTAATTCTGTGTTATTTTTCAGACTTTAGGTGTTACTGATTGTTGTCATTGTGTTTATTTTTTTCCAGACTGAATATACATTGCAACTGAGCCAGGTTGAAGAAGATAGCATGTCTTTGAGTGTTCGCACTACGAGCAACCATTTTGTTTGTTATGTGTGACATCAACCGATTCCTGTTCTACACTCGCTCGGACTACATTCCCATTGGTTTCACACCGTACTGCCATCTGTCGGTGAACAATGAACAGCGCGCAACTATAAACGCACACAGCGTGCGGCTTCAGAGCGCACGGACTCCGGGGAGCATGAGCAAATACCCAGAGCGTGACTATAACTGAGCCTTAAGGATGAACAAGTGTTTGTTTTTAATTACATACACAGAAGATGAGTCATGTTTCGTGCATACACACATGTCACTAGCTCCTCGTATTGTTTTACAAACAAAGTCTGGGCTCAAAAAGTTCGGTTCCCATACCACTTGGGCGGGCAAACCTGTAAAATTATGATCTCGTCCTGTTTCATCAGGCCCGGATCTGTTTCCCACCTGGGTTTACCGAAGAGGTTCTCGGCCAAACCACCTGGCGATGAAAAGGTTCCCCATTGCAGGCAGGTCTCTTCTGCGGGGGGCGACGTGTGGGCTCCCTGGGTCAGGCAAAACCCTTTCTTGGCAGTCCCTCACGGAGGGCTTCCGCTTGTTTACGCCTTTGCTCCAGCCTTGCCTGGATGCGTTCCAGAGCTCCCCCGAAGAGTCCCATTGGCTCGATCGGGTGTTGAAGAAAGAGGGACCTCTGACCTTCCGGGATGTCCGTCAAAGTCATCCACAGATGGCGCTGGGCGACAACCATTTCCGCCATCGATCTGCCCTGGTGATGGCTATTGTCCCCATCATGCAGAGCACAATGTCAGAGGCCCTGCGGGTCTCCTCCAGGGCCTCTTTTGCGGACTGTTCATTTGTTGTTACCTGGAGCTCCTACAGCTTTTCTGCCAGGTATGCCTGCATCATGGACGAAGCGTTCATTATGCGCGCCGCAAGGCCCTGAGCTCGGTAACACTTGTCGAGCTGTTTCTCCGAAGCGTGGCAGGCCTTGCTGGGCAGTGCTGGTCTCGCGCCCGTTGTTACGGAGGCCAGATTAGAGGTCAGGGTCTCGTCTATCTGCGGAGCGCTGGCGAGTCCTGCTGCCTCCATCCCGGCAACATCCAGGAACAGAGCGAGTGGCAACGTCATGGGAGCTCCGGGTTCAGCCCAGGAGCGCGTGAGCTCCATCAGGAAATCCGGAAAAATGGGCATTCTTTGGGCTGCTGTTTCGCATAGAAATAATTTCCCGCCAGCCTCGTAACCTGTTGGCGAGGCGTGGGGTCTGGCCATGCGACCTGTAGTGCGTCCGCGGCACAAGTCGAACAGAGTAGGGACTGACATGTCCAATTCTGGCGATACCGGCGCCAGGTTTTGGGAGGAGTCCACACTTTCCCCTTCATAACCATACTCGGCGTTTTGGTCAGACACTTCGGGCGTCGAGTCCCCGACTGGGACTGATGTGTCCAAACCATTTTCTCCCCCGACCAGACCGCTGCATTCCAGGTCTGTGTTCTCGAGCTCCGGTTCGGGAGCGAGTGGTTCTGTTGGGCTTGAGGCCTTCCGCACCGCAGCCTCACCCATTGCTTTAGCCACTGCATCCACGCGGCACTTTCTCACGAACGCCGGCATCCGGCTGCAGTGTGGGCAGGAGTCGGGGGATCCTAGCGCTGTTTTCGTGTGCAGAATACCCAGGCAGACGGGACAGGCCTTGTGGGTGTCCGTTGCCACCAGGGAGTAGCCACAGCCGCTGGGGCAAGGGCGCGAGCGAGGGCTCGTTGTCCTGCTGGTTTTCCTTGGGATCCTGGTCTTCCATTTTCCCTTCTTGGGGGCCATGTCGGAGAAGCGTCGAGGTTGTTCCTTAATTTCTTTTGTTCGAAGATGTCCTCTCCGTTGCGTCGCTTTCGCTGGCTAGCCTGCTACTTGATTAGCAGGGTAGCATTGTGATGCAGTTAGCGCCGTCGAGCGAAACAGCTGCGGAGAGAGAAGAAAAGCTTCGAGGTTAAGTAGAAAACGCTGGACTAGCTTTCGCCAGACTAGCAATATGCAGGAAATTTCTCTGTACGCTCAGCGTAGGGAGCAAAATCACCTCTAGTCGAGCGATGTGACAACAGAGAAGTCCCACAAAGTTCAGGTTTAAGCGAGGTGAAGGGCAAAAAGAGTAGGATGGGCGTCCGCATCTTAAGTACCCAGAGGGCATGGCTTCTAGGGTGACCCTGACGCCCCTGCCGTAAAGGCATGAATGTATTCCTTCAGGTAATTGCGTGGGGGCGCAATTTCCCATAGCAATAGTGTTGCACCGAGAGACCTGCCTGATAAGGGAACCGCACTGCTTCTCCTGAATTTGAGGGTCAACTATCTGATGGACCCTCCTCTCCAGAACCCCCGAATAGACCTTACCAGGGAAGCTTAATAGTGCAATTCCCGTGTTTTGAATAAGGGGACCACCATCCCGGTCTGCCAATCCAGGGGATCTTCCCCCGATGTCCACACAGTATTGCAGAGTTGTGTATAACAACACAACCCTACCACATCCAGAGCCTTAAGGAACTAAGGGCAAATCTCCTCCACTCCTGCGGCCCTATCATAGAGGAGCTTTTTAACCACCTCAGTGACCTCAGCACCAGAGATTGAAGAGACTGACCCAAAGTCCCCAGGCTCCGCTTCCTCAGTAGAAGACATGTCGGTGGGATTGCGGAGGTCTTCGAAGTATTCTGCTCACTGACCTACAACATCCTGAGTTGAGATCAGCAGAACATCACCCCCACTATCAACAGTGTTGGTAGTATACCACCCCCCCCCACCCACCCAAGATGCCGGATGGTGGACCAGAATCGCCTCAAAGCCATACAGAAGTCATTCTCCATGGCCTCTCCGAACTCCTCCCCTGCCCGAGTTTTTGCCTTGGCGACTACCCGAGCTGCATGCTGGTTGGACTGCTGGTACCCATCAGCTGCTTCTGGGGACCCACATGCCAAAAAGACCCGATAGGACTACTTCTTCTGCCTGACAGCATCCCTCACCACCGGTGTCCACCACCGGGTTCGAGGGTTGCCGCCGCAACAGGCTTCGACAACCTTGCGGCCACAACTCCAGTAAGCTGCCTCAACAATAGAACATGGCTCACTCGGACTCAATGTCCCCTACCTCCCCTGGAACTTGTTTGAAGTTCTCCCGGATGTGGGAGTTAAAGCTCCGTCTCAGGGGAGACTCTGCCAGATGTTCCCAGAAGACCTTCACAATACGTTTCCGACTGCCAGGTCTGACCGGTATCCTCTCCCACCATCGTAGCCAACTCACCACAAGGGATCTAAAAAAGTTGATTCTGGTCCTCTGGATATTCAACAACAACAAAAAAAATTGTAGAAACATTTCGTATTTCCTCCAAAAGACCTCCCCAGTCTGAGGCGTCGCATTCAGCTCAGTCTTATAAATAAAAAAAATAAAATAAATGTCACATTTTTGTCATCTGTGTATGTTTCCCATACTTGACAGACGAAATTGGCCTCTGCATTTAACCCAACCACCACCAGGTGGTGCAGTGAGCAGCCGTAGTCAGCGCCCGGGGAGCTGGGGAAAATAGATGTGCACTCATAGACACCCCAAGGTGTGCCGTGGCCGGGGTTCGAACCTGGGTCCTTCGGATCCCAAGTCTGATTCCCTAGCCACTGATTCTTGGCCCCTAAATAGCACCCTCTCATAGTGGATCAACCAGTTTGCTACTGACAGTCAAAACCAGCTGCTCACATCAGCTCACATCAGAGGACCTTCAGCCTAACGATGGATTGTTAGCACCCAGATGGTTGCTTGCCATTCACAAGGGGCTGAGTGATACTAGCAATAACAGCGTTGTAAGAGGGGGACAGTTGAACATGGAAGCCTCCACTTCTGTTTATTTATAGGTGGTTTCTTTTCACCAAGATGGCCTCCGTTACTCCTCTCTCAAACCATTATTCCTCTCCATCAAGGATGCAAACATCCTCATCCCTGAACGAGTGACCGCTGGCCTGGAGATGAGTGTAGACTGCAAAGTCTACACTCCTGATGACGTCTGATGACGTTGATCTTCTGTGCTGGGCCATCCTTTTGGCCAGTAGCTGTTTAGTTTGCCCGACGTAAGACTGATCACAGCCCTCCTGACTCTGAACAGCATACAATATTACTCTGTTTGTGCCGGGGGACTGGATCTTTGGGATGAACCAGTCTTTGCTGTAATGTATTTTGGGGTTTAAAAACCAGGCTTTTTTTGGACGAGACATTACTGATATATATTTTTTAAATAAAAAAAGGAAAAAAAAAAAAACATTTGGACATACAAACTGGGTAAAATGCTTTAAAAACTTTTTTTTATTTCCATATAATAAATGGTTTGTCCTTTTTCCTATTTTATTTTTCAAAAATACTGAAATGAGGATTTTTTTAAAAACAAAAACAATAGACCTTTAAAAAGTAATATAAAAGAAAGAAAAGTATTTTAAATTTGATATTTTATTTCAGGCTATGGTATCGCTAACAGTACTAGTTTTTGTGTATTTTTTTTAAGCAGTTAATTAAGGTGGTCATTTTTATCGATGAGAAACACTACTTGTCCCAAAGTTAAAAGGACCTCCAGGGTTAATAAAACAATACCATACCATACCATATCATAACAACTTTATTTAAAGAGCACTTTATAAACCCAATAAAGTGCTGTACACAATCATGAAATACAATACAATCATAAAAATGGAAAAGTCAAGTGTAAAAACAGTACTAAAATAATAAAATATAAACACAATAAAACAAAGTTAAAACATCTCAGATTGTGCCAAAGGCCAAAGAAAAAAGATGGGTTTTAAGAAGAGACTTAAAAACAGCAAGTGAAGAGGCCTGTCTTATGTCTAATGGAAGGTCATTCCAGAGCTTAGGAGCTACCACAGAAATAGCACGGTCCCCTCTAAGCTTGCGCTTTGTCCTCGGGACCCTCAGAAACAACTGGTCAGCTGACCTGAGTGAACGAGACGGTGTGTAAGAATGTAGCAGCTCAGACACAGACATGTGCCCATGTCCAGCAATCACTGTGCGAGGGGCGGGGTACACCCTGGATGGGTCGCAAGTCCATCACAGGACCACATAGAGACAAACGAGACAAACAACCATTCACTCTCTCACTCACACCTAGGGACAATTTAGAGTTACCAATCAGTCTAACATGCATGTTTTTGGTCTGTGGGAGGAAACTGGAGTACCTAGAGAACATACAAACTCCACCCAGGAAGGGCCCCAGACCGGGATTTGAACTGGCAACCTTCTCGCTGAGAGGCAGCAGCTCTACCAGTTGTGCCACCGTGCTGCTGCATATAATGATGTTGTGTTGATTTAATTTAAATATAGAGAGGAAAACCTCTTCCCTCCAGCTGTCTTTCACTGAATCTGAACCTGAAAAATGTTCATTAAATGCCACTATTTGGTCAGACATGACAGTCAGCTCTGTCCTGCACTTTGTGGTCTTGTAGTTTTTCATGACACAAAGCAGAAGTTTGACTAGGTTGGTCCACAAAAAATATTAAGTTGTTGCTCTTGTAAGTATTTGCCATCTTTGTTTTTTTTCCTCTTTTTGTGTTTACAGTTTGAATCGTAGAGAGTAAAATATGTATTATGTCACTATGAAACATGTAAGCCGAACATGCTTCGTTCCTTGTTTCCTGTTTTTGTGTGTTTTTTGTGAAAGCATTACATTGCCACCCTCAGGCCTGGCATTGGTATTACAACATTTTAGGTCATGCTTTTTATTTCCATGTGGTTGAAAACATTTCTAGAAATGGTGCTGTGTTTATGGAGCTAATTTTGGAAGCAACAAATAAATGATTTGTGGAAATAAACTTTCCTGTGTGGACAAGGCACAACATGAGGTGCTAAAGTTCCTAATGCTTTAATTTTGTCAGGAGAATTGAGAAACTTTTCATCTGAAGGAACTAAAGAACCTTACATTGTGTGTGGTGTTTCAATCCAGATTGGTGCTGCCAACCCCCGGCTTCAGAAAGTTTTGGATTCTTTGGATTCCATTAAGACAAAGGTACCAAAAAAGAAACACAATGGAATAATGCTTTACCAGATTCAAATGGGCCTAAATGTGCTATTGGTGAAATTTTTTTCATTTTGTATACGTATATAGCACTCCCAGGGCATCATACAAAAGAAAAAAACAACTCCAATAGCCAAATACAGTCAACTGAATTCTTATTTTAATACAAGTTGCTGGTATCTTTTGAAATTTAATAAATCTTTATGAACTAATAAATTATTGGTAACATGATGCATGCTCAAAACATTTTGTCTTTTGTCCAAAATGCTTTGTCAGTCTGAGGAGCTGCACTAAACTTAGTCTCATAGTAGATCAACCAGTTTGCTAGTGACATCCAGAATTAGCTTTTCACATGATAAAGGAGGACCATTAGCCTATCAAATGGTTGTTAGTGCCCTGATGGCTGCTTGCTATTAGCTATGTTTACATGGACATAAGTAATAAACTCAAACGGCTGTTCGGAATAAAAACTCGTCATGTAAACACCCTGTTTGGGTTATTTTTTGTTTATTCAGCGTGATCCGAAATAATTTGTGATCAGAACGAAACGGGTGGTTTACGCCGAGTCATAACCTGAACGGTGCGCATGTAAACGTTTGATCTGTTCGTATTTATCTGATGGTGAAAAACTGACCTGACTGTGCATGTGTGATTTTGTAATTTTCGCCTGGCTAATGCTAATAATATTAGCATGTCGGGGAAGCAAAACTGGTCGGGGAGCAACACAACATTTCTACTAGAACTTTGAAAGAGCTCAAAATTATCTGTATTACCTGTAGCTCAGTCAGGTAGTGCAGTAACATCTCCACCATCATTAAAACCTGTCACGGGTCCATTTTGGGTGCTCAGGTTTGTTTACGTTAATCCTGGAAGTGAATCTGAAGTAGAATTTCTTCTTTGGTGGTCTTTTTAAGGAGTGTTTACCACTCTGCCCATGTCATTACTTCTGTTCAGGACAAAGCCTGCTGCATGTAAACGCTCCTCATGAACAGATTGTGCCCATGTAAACGATACATTTGAGTTATTTAATCTGAAAACATTTCAATCTGGTCAAAGAATTTTGCGCGTGTAAACATAACTATTGTTCAACTATTGTTGAATAGTTGACCTTCACCCCTGTTTAATGATGGACAAGCTCTCTTCACAGAGATACTTTATTCCCTCCTCTCTCAAATCAGTGTTCCTCTCTATCAAGAATGTGCACATCTTCATCCATGAAAGAGTGCTCACTGACTTGCAAATGAACTGCCTGATGATGTTGCTCTTCTGTGCTGGGCTATCCTTTTGGCCATTGGCTGTTTAGTTTCCCCAATGTTTGACTAATCACAGCACTGAACTGGCACTGAACAGCACTGGCACTGAACAACATATACCACAGTAGCACAGGGAATAGAATAGAATAGAATTCAACGTTATTGTCATTGCATATGTCACAAGTGCAGAGTAACGCACATGAGGGAACTGATGCCTAAGTCTGTGAGTTTTGTAATGAGTTTTGAGGGGATAACTGTGTTGAATGCTGAACTGAAATCTATGAAGAGCATCCGGGCAGAGGTGTTTTTATTGTCCAGATTGCAGAGTTATAGAGAATGCATCCTCTGTGTTCCTGTTCTGGAAGTTTGCAAATTGGTAGGGTTCCAGGGTGGGGGGAGACAGGATTTGAGGTGTACTAGAACCATCTGCTCAAAACACTTTGTAATGATGGAGGTGAGGACTACCGGACTGTAGTCGTTGAGTCTTGATGGTTTGGAGTTTTTGTGTATTGGGACGATGGAGTTTTTTTTTGTAGCAGGTCAGTACCACATCACGGGCCAAGGACCGGTTGAATATATCCATCAGCACTTCTGCCAGCTCCCCAGAACATGCTTTAAGAATACGTCCAGGGATACCTTCAGGACCTGCAGCCGTGTGGACTTTAATCCTTCTCAGCGCTGCTCCTACATCGGTTGGGGAAAGAGTCAGAAGTTGGTGGTTTGGAGACACATCTAACTTTGTTGCAGTTTTTAGGTTCTGTCTCTCAAAACGAGCATAAAAATTGTTGAGCTCGTTGAGGAAGGAGACATCAGAGGAGACGGGAAAGGGGGCCCTGTAGTCTGTCATGATCTGGAGTCCTTGCCACATACATCAGGGGTTGGAGTTGGAGAAGTGTTTTTATATCCTCCCCTTGTAGTGGTGTTTGGCCTTTTTGATGCCCCTCTTCAGCTCAGCCCTGGCTGTACTGTAGGCCTGTGCATCCCCTTACCTGAAGTTGATGTTGCAGGCCTTCGGCAGTAGACAGATATCCCGATTCATCCAAGGCTTCTGGTTGGGGTACGTGGTGATCTGTTTCTGGGTGGTGACATTGTCTATAGTTTTGGAGATGTGGTCCAGTAGAGATGAGGCGTACTGTTCCAAGTCTGTGTGAGTGAACATCTTCCAATCAGTGTTTTTGAATCAGTAGCACAGCGTCTGTCCCCTCCGGCCACACTTTTATTGTCCTCACAGTGGGTTTCACGCATTGGATGAATGATGAGTACTGAAGTGTGAGGAAAATGGAGAGATGGTCTGATTGTCCAGTGTGGGGGAAGGGTGTTACTTTGTATGCTCTAGCCAGGTTGGAGTAAACATGGTCCAAAGTCTTGTACCCTCTGGTACGACAGGAGACATTTTGGTGGAATCTGGGGAGAATTGTCTTCAAGTTGGAGTGGTTAAAGTCACTAGCAACGATAAAAGCAGCTTCAGGGTGTTTGGTCGGGTGTTTACTAATGGCTGCATAAAGTTCTTTCATAGCTGGCTTAGCATTCGCATCCTGGGGTATCCCCCAGGATGCGATGTACTGCAGTGAGTATGATGGAAGTGAGTTCTCTGGGGAGATAATAAGGTCTACATTTGACCATTATAAACTCCACATTAGGTGAGCATTGTCTCTCAGCAGCTTTGTTAATATAAATGCACAAACTTCCACCTCTGGTCTTGCCGGAGTCCTCAGCTATCCTGTCGGCTTGGTGTGTGTGGTGTCCAGCTAACTCAATAGCATTGTCCGGACAGCTGTTGTTTAATCATGTTTCAGTGAAAATCATGACGTTAGAATCCATAATCCATCTATTGGTGATAGCCGTATTTCATCCATTTTATTTGCCAGAGAATGGACATTGGTGAAGAAAATGCTGGGTAAGGGTAGCTGGTGTGGTTTAAGTTTTAGATTGGCTCGTATCCCTCCGTGCCTACCCCGCCTTTGTTTACGTTTTTGGCGCCCCCTGCATGTACTTCCACCCAGCCGGGAAGAGTGTGCAACATCCGGTGTTCTGGAAATCTATGGGATGAGTCGGAGATCGGCGATAAAACTATAGGAGTTTTGAGTCCAAATGTCCATAAGCTCCTGTCTGCTGTAAAACAGCAACACTAAGCAATTCTGGATCAATAATGCAGTCAAAAGATGATAGAAAATGGCTAAATAGCATATTCTGGAGAGATGCTGAACCTCGCATTTTTCGCGTATCGCCATCTTGGTTGATATTTATTTGTATAAAAGCATATACCGGCAAGTTTTGGCTGTCACTAGCAAACTGGTTGATCCACTCTGAGATGGAACTATTTATAAGACTGACTTTATTGCAGCTCCTCAGACTGATGAAGTCTTTTGGACAAAAGATTAAATGTTTCAACTATATTGTATTATTTTTTTAATCTGTCCAAAGGATCTTACTTATTTTTTGTTAGAAGCTCTTGGTAAGTTAGATTGAGCATTATTATTATTATTATTATTATTATTATTATTATTATTATTATTATTATTATTATTATTATTATTATTATTATAACATTGTTAAAGCATTATTATTATAGCATTATTATTATTATTTTGGATTATTGAGCATGCATCAGAATAAACTCTTGGGTAAATTCAAGAAACTGAAAACTCTGTTGTCTTGTTTTTGTATTTTTGCCTTTTTATTCTTCTTTTTATTCTGTCGTATCTGTCCCGACACCTGTAGGGAAAGCAAAACACCTTCTCAAACTTTGATCCAAGGACTCTTCTTCCTCGTTCTCTGGATTTCTGGACCTATGAAGGTTCTTTGACCACTCCACCCCTCTTGGAGAGTGTCACCTGGATCGTCTTCAGGGAGCCAATAAGTGTGAGCCCTGCACAGGTGGGTATCTTTTTTTTAATTGAATGAAGCAAATATAACAAACAAACAAAGCAAAAATATCAATATAACAGGGCATACAATACAAGAACAGGAGAAAAAAATAACATTTGATATGATAATAAAATAAACAGAAACGAGCCTGACTTACTGCCAGCGATGCGGACCAAGCTCTGACACCGGTCGTACAGGGACCTAACAGCCCATATCAAAGGGCCTGGTACCCCATACTCCCGGAGTACCCGCCACAGAACCCCCCGAGGGACGCGGTCGAAATGCCTTTTCCAAGTCTACAAAGCACATGTAAACTGGTTGGGCAAACTCCCACGCACCCTCCAGGACCCTGTTGAGGGTGTAGAGCTGGTCTAGTGTTCCACGACCAGGACGAAAACCACACTGCTCCTCCTGAATCCGAGGTTCGACTATCCGACGGACCCTCCTCTCCAGAACCCCTGAATAGACCTTACCAGGGAGGCTTAAGAGTGTGATCCCTCTATAGTTGGAACACACCCTACGGTCCCCCTTTTTGAATAGGGGAACCACCACCCCAGTCTGCCAATCCAAGGGAACTGCCCCCGATGTCCACGCGATATTGCAGAGTCGCGTAAGCCAACACAACCCCACAACATCCAGAGCCCTAAGGAACTCAGGACGAATCTCATCCACCCCCGGAGCCTTGCCACCGCGGAGCTTTTTAACCACCTCGGCGACCTCAGCACCAGAGATTGGAGAGCCCGACCCAAAGTCCCCAGGCTCCGCTTCCTCAGTGGAAGACGTGCCAGTAGGATTGAGGAGGTCTTCGAAGTATTCCGCCCACCGACTCACAACATCCCGAGTTGAGGTCAACAGCACGCCATCAAGGAATCAAGGAATCAAGGAATCAAGGAGTTTTTATTAACATTGCATCAATTTTCACCGATTACAACGTAAGTATGTAGTTGCAGGCATCCAGAAGAGAAATGAGTGCAAAAGCTGCAGCAAAACAAAGCACATTACATGTTTTATCAACACACGATATGTTTTATCAACACACGACATGTTTATTCAACACATTGATATGCTCTTAGCGCGGCCAGGCCCAATCTGTCTCCAGATGAAGGTCAAAAGCAGGAAAAACAGGCAGAAACACTGGGATTCACAGCATTGATATTAAAAAAAGATGAATCACATTTTGTCTTCAAGACACCGCGTGATTCAGTAAAAACCATATCAGAGCACATTTAGGTACAATAACAAAGGAAATACGGCAGGCAAGGAGATTGGGTCTATGATTAATTTCAGACAAACACAAAGTTCAGCAGGTGTGCAGCTGGGTGTTATCTGAAGCTTCACAGAAATCTCTGGGGAGGGGGAGGGGGGGGGGCTCTTCAGCTCCTCACTCTGGGAGAATGGATTCCCACAGCCCGCTTTTCAAGGACATGTGCAGAAGCCAGATAATGTTCTTGTTTGTTATCCAAATAGACCACAGTGTTCTTTTCCACTGCCGCCTCCAAGTCTGTGGGTGCTGTTTCATGGCCGAAAGAAATCCAAATATGTGGTTCTGCTCTGCCCCGCTTTCATGAGCTTCCACCTGTCCCTTGATCGATCCTGGGTGGCTGCAAACAAGTCCCAAAACGGACAGCAGGTGCACGGTGGTCCACCACTGCACCAATCGTGCGATTGAGCTCATACAGCAGCTGGGATGAGGAGCCCACGGCCCGGTTCAGAGAATTTTGCTGATCAGGCAGTCCCGACAGCGCTCTGATAGCCGCCGAAGCCTCCCTCAGCTTCCGATAACAAACAACTCCGGTTACGCCAAAAAACAGAGCAGTTGCTACCAATAATCCAATAATCCACAAATCCTCCACGTCTTCGACACTCAGAACGGACAGACACATGGGCTGCCACTGACCCCACGAGTCCAGCACGTATCCAGCCGCGTGTGTGTCGGAGGGACAGACAGCTTCTCCTGACACGGTCCGCTTCGTGGAAAAAATCTTATCCATTGAAGAAACAGCCCAATTGATTAATTCCATATTGGTTCGAGTGAGCGCTGAAGGGTCGCAGACGAGACGAAAAGCAAGCAGGGAGTAGGAAAAACTTAGGGAGGGAAGAGCAGAAAGATATGCGACCTGCCTTGCCGAGTGCCGGAAGAAGAAATGTCCCCACCATAAATGGTGTTAGTCGCGTACCGCTTTCCCCCCCTGAGACGCCGGATTGTGGACCAGAATCGCCTCGAAGCCGTACGGAAGTCATTCTCCATGGCCTCTCCGAACTCCTCCCACGCCCGAGTTTTTGCCTCAGCAACCACCCGAGCCGCATGCCGCTTGGACTGCCGGTACCTATCTGCTGCTTCCGGGGTCCCACAGGCCAAAAAGGCCCAATAGGACTCCTTCTTCAGCTTGACAGCATCCCTCACCGCCGGTGTCCACCACCGGGTTCGAGGGTTGCCACCACGACAGGCACCAACAACCTTGCGGCCACAACTCCGATAAGCTGCCTCGACAATAGAGGCGCGAAACATGGCCCACTCGGGCTCAATGTCCCCCGCCTCCCTCGGAACGTGTTCAAAGCTCTCCCGGAGGTGGGAGTTAAAGCTCCGTCTTACGGGAGACTCTGCCAGACGTTCCCAGCAGACCCTCACAATACGTTTGGGTCTGCCAGGTCTGACCGGCATCCTCCCCCACCATCGGAGCCAACTCACCACCAGGTAGTGGTCAGTTGACAGCTCCGCCCCTCTCTTCACCCGAGTGTCCAGGACATGCGGCCGCAGATCAGATGAGACGACAACAAAGTCGATCATTGAACTACGACCTAGGGTGTCCTGGTGCCAAGAGCACATATGGACACCCTTATGCCTGAACATGGTGTTCGTTATGGACAATCCATGACGAGCACAGAAGTCCAACAACAGAACACCACTCGGGTTCAGATCAGGGGGGCCGTTCCTCCCAACCACACCCCTCCAGGTCTCACTGTCATTGCCCACGTGAGCGTTGAAGTCCCCCAGCAGAACAAGGGAGTCCCCAGGAGGCGCACCCTCCAATACCCCCTCCAAGGACTCCAAAAAGGGTGGGTAATCTGCGCTGCCGTTTGGCGCATAGGCACAAACAACAGTCAGAGCCCGTCCCCCCACACGTAGGCGAAGGGAGGCTACCCTCTCGTTCACCGGGGTGAACCCCAACGTACAGGCACCAAGATGGGGGGCAACAAGTATGCCCACTCCTGCTCGGCGCCTCTCACCAGGGGCAACTCCAGAGTGGAAGAGTGTCCAACCCCTCTCAAGGAAACTGGTTCCAGAGCCAGAGCCATGCGTTGAGGTGAGTCCGACTATTTCTAGCCGGAACCTCTCAACCTCACACACTAGCTCAGGCTCCTTCCCCACCAGAGAGGTGACATTCCATGTCCCAATGGCCAGCTTCTGTAGCCGAGGATCAGACCGCCAGGGTCCCCGCCCTCGGCCACCACCCATTCCACAATGCACCCGACCCCTTTGGCCCCTCCCACAGGTGGTGAGCCCATGGGAAGGGGGACCCACGTCTCCTCTTCGGGCTGTGCCCGGCCGAGCTCCATGGGTGAAAGCCCGGCCACCAGGCGCTCGCCAACGTGCCCCTCCTCCGGGCCTGGCTCCAGAGTGGGGCCCCGGTGACCCGCGTCCGGGCGAGGGAACATTGTTTCCATTTATATTATTCATCATAAGGGGTCTTGTGGGCTGCGCTTTGTCTCGTCCCTCACCTAGGACCTGTCTGCCTTGGGTGACCCTACTAGGGGCATAAAGCCCCTGACAGCATAGCTCCTAGGATCATTGGGACACTCAAACCCCTCCACCACGGTAAGGTGGCAGCCCAGGGAGGGGTGGCAACCCAGGGAGAGGGCCGATTCTGTTTATAACTTTTATGGACAGAATTTCTAGGCGCAGCCAAGGTGTTGAGAGGATCCGTTTTGGTGGCCTTAGAATCGCTTCTCTGTTTTTTGCAGATGATGTGGTCCTATTGGCTTCATCAGCTCGTGATCTACAGCTTTCGCTGGAGCGGTTTGCAGCTGAATGTGATGCGGCCGGGATGAGGATCAGTTCCTCCAAATCCGAGGCCATGGTCTTGAGCCGGAAAAGGGTAGCGTGCCCTCTCCGGGTCGGGGAGGAGGTCCTTACCCAAGTGGAGGAGTTTAAGTATCTCGGGATCTTGTTCACGAATGAGGGAAAACTGGAGCGTGAGATCGATAGGCGGATAGGTGCAGCGTCCGCAGTGAAGCGGGCGCTGTACCGGTCTGTCGTGGTGAAGAGAGAGCTGAGTCAAAAGGCAAAGCTCTCAATTTACCGATCGATCTACGTTCCCACCCTCATCTATGGTCATGAGCTTTGGGTTATGACCGAAAGAACAAGATCTCGGATACAAGCGGCTGAAATGAGTTTTCTCCGCAGGGTGGCTGGACTCTCCCTTAGAGATAGGGTGAGAAGCTCAGTCATCCGGGAGGGACTCGGAGTAGAGCCGCTGCTTCTCCACATCGAGAGGAGCCAGTTGAGGTGGCTCGGGCATCTGGTTAGGATGCCTCCTGGACGCCTCCCTGGTGAGGTGTTCCGGGCATGTCCCACCGGGAGGAGACCCAGAGGAAGACCCAGGATACGCTGGAGGGACTATGTTTCTCGGCTGGCCTGGGAACGCCTTGGGATTCCCCCAGAGGAGCTGCTCCAAGTGGCTGGGGAGAGGGAAGTCTGGGCCTCCCTACTTAGGCTGCTACCCCCGCGACCCGACCCCGGATAAGCGGAAGACAATGGATGGATGGATGGATGATAATAAAATTACACAGATAATTATTAATACCATTCTAAATAACAACAACAACAAAAAAGAAAAAATAACATATTGCGGAACATAGCATAATGCTAAATTAGTAACAAATGTAAGAGAAGTTTCAAGTTTTAGGATAAGCTATTAATATATTTGTATAAGGATTGAGCTTTTGGAATTTTGCAGCGTTTAAGTACATTTTTAAATATATTTATTTCATTCGTGGCACAGTGGTAATGGCAGTCGACCCCCGATCGGAAGGTTGGAGGTTCGAATCCCGCGTCCGCCCACCATGGGTCGTTGTATCCCTGGGCAAGACACTTAACCCCGAGTTGCTCCCGGTAGGTCTGGATGGCGCCTTGCAAGGCAGGCTACCACTACCGGTGTATTAATGTGTGAATGAATGGGTGGATGGTTGGTATTGTAAAGCGCTTTGGGGCTCCTCACAGGGGGCTAGAAAGCGCTATATAAATGAGCTCCATTTACCATTTAAAAAAATTGTGGAACAAGGGAGACATTTTCAAGTAACGACTTTTGTGGATAAAAATTTGCCTTAAGGATTAGGTTGTTGTTACCAAAATTTAAAGCTTCATTTCCTGTTAGCAGACCAAATTTAATTGTAGTAAAATCTAATGGTGGGATAGAATTCTTAGTTATAATCCAATTCTGCAAGTCTTTCCAAAAAATATTAGTGATATTACAGTTAAAAAATATATGTTTTGCTGTCTCAATATCTGAATTGCAAAATGTACAAGTGTTGGTGTCTATAATAAATTTATTTTGTAACAAATCATTGCAAGGGTAAATTTCATACATAATTTTGAAATGAACTTCTTTAGTTTTTTTTTGTGTGGGAGTGGATAGGAAAGGTATTTGGTTCTGATTATTTTTTTTAGAGGAATTGTCATAATTTTTAAACAAATGTGTTCTTTTCAAAGTACAGGGGAAGAGTATTGAAGTCAAAGTATTTCTTGTGAATTTATTATTACATTTTTTGTCTATGAAATCACAACCATTTATTAATAAAGAAGGTTTTGTAGGATTAACATTGGAGTATGTAATTATACCTCTAATCATCTGAATCAAAGCAGATGGGATGGATTTTGTCACTTTCTCAAATTTAGATTTAGTACAGTTTAATGTGTATTTTTTTTAAATAAAATCATCATATGATAAGAATTTGCCATTTTCTTTCAGAAGGTGTAAAACAGACCAAATATCTTTCTCCAACCAATCTTTGTAAAAAAAAAAAGGTTTTCGATTGATCAAGATACATCTGTTGTTCCAAATTGGGATTAAATGTGGTGAGAAATTATGTTTGAAGACCATTTTCCAATACTGCAGAACCTGTTTGTGAAAGTCTGATAATTTTATTGGTAATTTAGAAATTTCAAAGTTATAGCTTAACAGAAAATTAATACCATCAAACTTTTCAAAAATCTTCCTAAGAAAAATGTACCAAAAGCTTTCGTAATTTTTTATGAAGTTTTGTAACCATTTTAGTTTCATAGTTCCATTCATTGGATCAAAATCAATCATATTTAACCCCCCTTCCTCTAAAGATTTAACTACACCTGCTCTTCTAATATAATGACATCTATTTCTCCAAATGAAATTAAAATTGTCCTGATGTATTTTCTTTATCATTTTATCAGATATAGGCAATGAATAAGCAAGGTAAATAAGACGAGATAAATGGGTAACACTTTATAATAACTACACACTATTAAGCCTTATTTAAGCATTAACAAACATTTAATTAACAATGAAAACATCATTAATTAAGGATGATTCACACTTAATATACTATTAATTAACACACTTGTTAACGCTTTATACATAAAGAATAATGAGTTCCAAAACCTACGTACTCAATGTTTATTCATGCTTAATAACTCATGAATTAACTATGCTATCTATATTTGTAAATGCACAAATTAATGTGCTTTCACCACATGTATTAAATGCTTACTAATTGTTAAATAATGTTTGAATTCACTATCTATTAATCCTGCAATGCATCATTAACTAAGGCAGTTGCTAGTAGTTACTTAAGTGTATTTGTGAACCATTCTAAAGTGAAGACTATTCATGCTTTATTAAGGTTTTGTTAATGTTTCATAAATCCTAAATAGCCACAAGTTATTTTTCCCTTGTGGAAATCAGACAAAATGAATTCACTATCTATTAATCCTGCAATGCATCATTAATTAAGGCAGTTGCTAGGTGATTAGTAATATATAATTTATTGTTTCCAGAAAAAAAAACTTAGATCTTCCCAGAAGAATTTGTAAAATCCTGAAGTAAGACCATCTTGGCCTGGTGCTTTTCCATTAGCTAGTTTTTTTAACCACTGTCTAATTCTTCTAGTTTGAAATCAGATTCACAATTCTCCTTAAAATCTACCTCTATCTTTGGAATGTATTCGTTAATTTCTTCTAAAAATCTATTTGAGCTCTCGGGATTATAATCAGATGCATATAGATTTGAGTAAAATTTGTACATTTCTTCTGAAATGATTTTTTGGGTCATTGATTTCTCTGTCATCTATAATTAATGAGTTTATGTTTTCCTTTCTTGCTGGTTCTCTTCTAAATTACTAAAATAAGATGTATTTTTTCACCTTCTTCTATCCATTTAGCACGTGACCTAATATAGGCACCATGTGCCTTTTTACAATAAATTTCATCTAATTGATTTTGCAGTCTTAAAAATTCTGATTTATCATCTTTGGTCATTTCAGATTTTTTACATAAATAATTTATGTTTTGTACTAATTGAGATTCAAGATCTTTTTGTTGCTTGCATTTCAATTTACTAAATGTAATGGATAATTCACGCACCTTAAATTTAAAATAGTCCCATCTTTTACTAAAGCTGCCTATGGTTTGGTCATTTTTGTATTTTTTAATAATTTCTTTAATAATACGAGCATATCCTTCATATTTTAGTAAGTCTGAGTTAAATTTCCAGAAATCTTTTTTAAATGTTTTCCAATTTGCTGGGTTTAAAGGTTCAGTGTGTAATTTCTGGAACACACTGGAACTTAGGAACATTTTGAACAGAGACACGTTTCTGGTCCCTCCCCCCTTGCTCTGCTGAAATTCAAATTCAAGCTCTGTTTTTATTGGCTGATTCAAATTCAAGCTCTGTTTTTATTGGCTGGTTACAAACTCTGTTTTTATTGGCTGGTTAACGGTGGGTCACTGTGGCTTTTTAGAAATGCTTTTAGAGAAGCAAGGGGACAATAGTTTTTTTCAAAGATTACTTATCTAAAATCAGTATGTCAGAAGGTAGTGACAGAGTGAAGAAATATGTTAAAAATATATTGTTAGAAAAGTTACATACAAGTGCTTTAATTTGAGTGATATTACACAGTGATCTGTTAAAGGAGCAGAAGAGATGGAGACATGGGAAGTGTATCTGATTACCTCTGGTGTTGTTAACCATAAATCTATTCTAGATTTTATACTTCCATTTGGTTTAATCCAAGTGAACTGACGGACACCAGGATTTTGGTCTCTCCATACATCAATGATATGATTGGAATTAATAAATTCAAATAAGTTTGGGTTTAAGGTTTCCGTAAGAGATCTAGAAGGACACCTGTCCATCCATTCATCTGGTGACAAGTTATAATCTCCACCTACTACTAGAAAGTTTGAATTATTCATTTCTTTATATTCAGTGATAACTTCTGTAAGTTTCAACAATAATGACTTATTCTGATTATTATTTGCATATCCATAAATATTGCATAGTATAACAAAATATCCTTCAACATTTAACACAACTGCCATCCAGTGACCCAGATCATCAACTTTGGAAGCAACAACTTTTCTAGGACATCTGTTAAAACAAATAGCTACACCTCCAGAACGATTTCATCTATGACTGAACAAGATTTTCTCTCCCCATTGGTTTGACCACCAGGTGGAGTCAGTGTCACATGACTGGGTTTCTTGCAGTAACGTGCAATGTGCCTTTTGACCTTTACAGAATAAAAATAAAGGTTTTCTCTTCACATTGTCCCTGAGACCTCTTGCAGTTAAAGAAATAAAATATACATTTGTTTTAAGCATTCGTGTTGTTTAAAGAACGGCACATAAAGATATTTATCAAAAACACAAACTAAAAAACACAAACTATTTTAAAGAGTCTTTTTTTGTAGAACAAGAACAGATTGAGTGTACGTCCCTCTATTACAGCTAGGATTGGGCATCGTTTGAATTTGAGCGATTCCGGTTCCGATTCCGATTCTTCGTTTCGATTCTGATTCTTTAGATTCTCGATTCCGATACTTTTTGTAGGCGGGGTTAAAAAAAGACATGTCAATTCAATTCAGTTCAGTTTATTTATACTGTATAGCTCCAAGTCACAACAGAAGTTGTCTCAGAACACTGAACAGAAACAATCAAATATAAAATTAATAAGTTAACAGAAACTTTAATATAAAAATAATATTAACACTATTTATCTGAGGAGACTGCTTTGAGTTTAACTCCATCATGTTATAAAAGAGCTACAGTATTTAGGCAGAGTTCTTTCAGGATGAAATAATTTGAACTTCTGTTTGAATTTAAAGCTATACTCTGTAGTTTCTGCAGTACCCTGGGACTTAGAAAAATTTCCAGCAGGTGAAATCATTCTGCTCCCTCCCCTCAGAGCCATATAAGGCTCTGAGGGGGAGGCTCTGCTGAGATTCAAATTCAAGCTCTGTTTTTATTGGCTGATTCAAATTCAAGCTCTGTTTTTAATTGGCTGGTTACAAACTCTGTTTTTATTGGCTGTCATTGTCCTGGTCACTCTGTGTTTTTAGTGTTTTTATAAATGCTGATAGAGAAGCAAGGGGACTATAGTTTTTTTCAGAGATTACTTTGTCTAACATCAGTTTGTCAGTAGATAGTGACAGAGTGAAGAAATATGTTAAAAATATATTGTTTGAAAAGTTACAGACTACATTACAATCTTACATACCCCAGCTTTAATGCTATGAACTTTTTCCTTTTTGTTAAATTTACTATGAATTTCTCACAGGGCAGATTAGAGCCAACATGGAGGACTCACCAACATATATTATTATTATACATATAATATTGTCCAGTGTCTGATGCTGCAGTCATGTTACTGAGCTCCCACTGATGGGCTAACCTGGTTCCACCACCAGCAGCAGGATCCTCAGACAGAACGGCTGGTGGGATGTCCTGGTATCTGCAGCCCTCTCTCCATTTGTTTCTTCATGGACATGGAGCTGTGACATTATGTTGTGCCTCTTCCTCAGCAAAAAGCTCCTCCAGTGGAGACTTTCTGGACAGACTGCAGGGAGGTTCCTAAACAAACAACAGGTTTATCAGTATTATCAGTAAAAAGAGATTATTAAATCATTTTTAAGACTGAGAATGTGTACAATTATTAGCTCTGTTGTTATTGCCTAACTAACCTATTCAATAATTCTTCAAACTGTGACATTCACTCATAATGGAATGAAAGAGAACATAAACAGAAATTATATAATAATGAAAACTAGAGACATTAAAACATTTAAAAGACACAGAGAACTTTAAATGGATTAATAATGTTCGTGTTGGATTTGCTTAACTATAGTAGTAATGTGTCTGAGTGCAATGTAAGTTCAATCCATGGCAGGAGTTGAATCCACATCTGAAAAGGGATTCAACCTTTTCACAACATATAATGTAACTGTTCTGTGGGACTTTTCATTCAGTTACACTGACGTATTTACCTTGGACACTGGTGAACACCGTGAAGCCATTTCAGGTCATTTGTCTAAGAAAAAATACGAGCTAACGTTAGTATCGTGTTTGTATTTGAGCTGACTTACCGCTTTAAGTGGAGTATAACTTGTTAGCTGCCTTAATGTTGGTATGAAACGTAGTTTATAGTTTTATTTATCTGATGGAGCCTGATGGAGCCGAAGAGGTAGCGAAAAGTCCGGCGGAGCATTTTGCAGACGGACCACTGACTGTTACTTCCGGTCGGACACGAAGCGAAAATAATCCAGTGGAGCACGTCAAAGACGGGACACTTTTTTACTTCTCTCCTTTGCATGATAGAAAATTATTGCAAGTGCTGCACTGACCTGACTGGTCATTTTATTAAAGTTAAGCCACGTTTTCGACTGCGGAGGAACACTTCCGGTGGATTCTTCTTCGTTGATTTTCGGCGGCAAATTCTTCTTCAGCGTTGGCGGCTACTTCCGGTCAGCGAACTAGCATCGAAAATAGGAATAGAAAATTAATATTTTGAACGATTCCGGGAAAACCGGACTGTTAGTCCCGGTTCCGAACGATTCTCGATTCTCGATGCCCAACCCTAATTATAGCACATAGAAAATTGTCACACCCTTATTTCTAAACTTATACCGTATATAGTAATCATCTTTATAAATTACCTTCATTTTAGTCCTTTACATAAACGTGCCGGCTGTTTATATAACCAAATGGGCCGCGGTAGTAGGCCCGGTCCCCTGCCTTCCTCGCCTGCAGGATCTGGGGCCAAACTTTCTCTCTCTCCTCTCGATCTTCTTTTGTCAGATCCTCCATGAAACGGACACCTGCGGACTCGCAGACCTTAGACTTTTTTAATATTTTCCATATTCCATCTTGTGCTGCCGCTTGGTGAACGGTACCATGATTTGTCGAGATCGATTTTTGTCCTTCTTCCCCATCCGATGAACCATGTCAATGTAGTCATCCATCTTCTCGGCCCATTCTGGAGCCACTTTCTCCAGGAGTTTCACCATATCCTGCTGAGTGTCGTCTCCTTCATCCCTCTGATCCGCAGGTTCCATTGTCGTTTATAGCGGTCATGTTCTTTGGCATTAGATTTTAGTTCAATCACCTCTTTGCGTAAACTGAACACCTCTGACTCCATCATCATCACTTTCTCCTTACAGTCTTTCACTTCAGCTGCATTAAATTCTAGAGCTTTAGTAAGGTTGTTGGTCGTCACCGTGTTCTCGGTAAGCCTCTTCTTCATGTCCGCCATCTTTTCTATGTTCTCGGTCAGCCTCATGCTCATATCCGCCATCTTTTCCTCCTGGGCTTCAAACTTCAGGTGAAGAGCTTGAATAGCTACAAAAAAATCTTCCATCGTCATGTTTTGTTTTGTTATTTTTCGAGGATGAGCATCTTTGGAAGGTGATTGAAACAGATCTGCTGTGGCGTCCTCTAGAACACGTTTTCTTCCTCCCGCTTTTTCAGTCTCCATATCAACAATATAATCATGGTCCTTTGCAGCTGAAGTTTGACCTTTTTTGGAGTCATCTTTTTTAGTAGGGGTCTTCTCTAGCCTTCTTTGTTCATTCTTCATGGTTATGCTTGTAAGAGATGTGCTTTGTAAGGGTGGTAGCTGGTCAAAAGACCGAAGTTAGAGGTGCGATTCACACTCGCTCTGAACGCGACGTCTGCTCAGTTCGCTATTTTGCAGCCTCTCGTTCTAAAAAACTATTTGATTAAAAGACAGATGGGTATCTTATAAAAACAAACTGACCTGCAAGAAAGCAAACATTGCCACTAAAATTATTTGTGGATGTTGAAAATGATATTTGTGCTACTAATAAAATTATTTTTTTGCTAATCAGGCCTTAACAATCTGTTCTTCTTTACTTTTTTGTCCTTTTATTTAGATGGCCAAGTTCCGCAACCTCCTCTTCACTGGAGAAGGAGAACCTGCATGTTGCATGGCGGACAATTTCCGTCCTCCGCAGCCCCTCAAGGGTCGTCATGTCCTCTCCTCCTTCAGATAAACGCTGGTGTTTTGTTTTAGATGCAACCATTTCTTATCAGGATGTTTGTCTCCTAGTTATCATGTAGAACAGCTTCTAGCAATGAGACCAAACATTATTTTATTCCACACTTTGTCATTTAAATCATATCAAGCTATCAAATTCACATAATAGCTTAAAAAGTGTATTGTCAATTACTAAAATTCGAAAATAAGCTTTCCAAAGTAAAAGTTGTATTAGATTGAACATAGATGAATAGATTCAGTGCTTTTGCATTTGTAGAAAGGTATTTCTGGACATTTGGATTATTTTTGCTTGACAATAAAAGCATTTCTAAACTTCTTGGCATCTGTTTATGCATCTAATTTGTGAATAATGCTGCCAAATAAATGATTTTTTACCAATTTATCATATTGAGACAGGGAAGCGGTTTGATTGCAAGATTGTTAATTAATGATACTCAGAATTTTAATGAATATTTAGGACTGTGGGCAGTTATATGTGTGTGTGGGGAAAATCAGCTCTAAAAATTTAAACCATAAAATTCTTATTAAAATAAACACAGTTACTTTACCAGAGCAAAATCATAAAATCATTAAATGTGGATTATTGAACATCAGATCCCTTTCCTCAAAATCCTTGTTAGTTAATGAACTGATAACCGACCATCATATTGATTTATTCTGTCTGACAGAAACCTGGCTACAACAGGAGGATTTGTTAGTATAAATGAACAAACTCCTGTTAATTATTTAAATTTTCATGTTCCTAGAACAACTGGCTGAGGAAGAGGAGTAGCCCTATTTTTCAGTCAGGATTATTGGTTAATGCCAAACCAGTTATTAGTTATGATTCTTTTGAATCGCTGGCCCTTAGTCTTTCACATCCAAAATGGAAATTAGAAAAGCCACTTTTACTAGTTGTTATATATCGTACACCAGGTGCTTACTCTCAGTTTTTGTCCAAATTCTCAGAATTCTTAACTGACTTACTACGAAATACTGATAAAGTCATAATAATGGGGGATTTCAATATTCATGTAGATGCTGAAAGTGATAGCTTAAGCATAGCCTTTAATAATTTAACAGTCATTTGGTTTTATCCAAAATCAATCAATCAATCACCTTTATTTTACCAGGTAGAGCCCGTTGAGATCGAGATCTCTTTTACAAGGATGTCTGCACATCTACTCAAAATGTCTACACATCTACTCATTCTTATCATCACACCCTTGACTTAGTTCTGACCTATGGCATAGAAATTAAGGACTTAGTAATAGTTTCTCAAATCCTATTCTGTCCAACCATTTTTAAATAACATCTGACTTTACATTAATTGACTACACAGTCACTGAGAGTAAATTTCAGGTGCTTATCAGAAAATACTGTAACCAAATTTAAACAATCTCTTCCATCAATGTTTTCTTCTGTCTTGCAGAGTAATGCATCAGAGAACAGTGACTTAGATAATCTAAGATAATCTAGTTGATCATCTTACAACGTCGATGCAAACATCACTTGATAAAATTGTTCCACAGAAAAAGAACGTAATGATCTAAGATCATAACGTACGTTGATCATCTTACAACGCTGATGCAAACTTCAATTGATAAAATTGTTCCACAGAAAAAGAATGTAATCAATCAGAGGAAACTGGCTCCTTGGTTCAATTCTGATTTTTGTATTTTAAAGAAGGCATCTAGAAACCAGGAGAGAAAATGGCGTTCTACTAAAGTTGAAGAATTTTATTTAACTTGGAAAGATAGTTTGCTAACATATAAGAAAGCTATCTGTAAAGCTAGGACTTTATATTACTCATCTTTAATGGATGAGAATAAAAATAACAAGGGATGTAACAATCCACTTTTTTTTCCTTTTACTTCTGATCCGATCCCGATACTTAAATCTGGATATTGTCCGTTACCAATCCAGTTCTGATATTGTAGTGATTTAGAAGCAACATCTTTGCATGAAATAGTACAGTGTGCTGCGGATGTCTTTGCATTTAACATGCAAGCCAAAACACCCTTACAGGTGTCCCCGAATGAAGCGGTCAAATCCCACTCGCTGGAGCTAGAAGGGACAAGTTCATCAACTCCCTCTCCTAACAAAGGCGAAAAGAAACAGACCTTTCAACCTGACAAACCACAAAGTGGGGGTATCCGCGGGAGAAAGAAACCAAAATGGTTCAGATCGAACCAGATGGGTGAAAACCAAGGTCAATCGGTGGGTGGACTTCAAAAGAAATTGAAGGATGGGGACCTATACTCATGTAACTATGCGTTGTCCCAACAGACACCCCCGAGCCTTGGAACTGCACCTCCCGCACCTCGAACTGAACAGTTCGAAACGGGCAAAGAGTCACGAATGTCCCGGAATAATGGCCCAACACCTCTATGCTCGGAAGAGACAGAGGAAGTAAGTAGTTTGTCAGTAGATTTGAATGTTACTGTGCTTGACCAACCTGTTACAATGAGTGGCATTATCATTGATAATGACACTATCAACATTGACCAACCTGGAGCGATGTGTAGCACTGTCTTTCACAAAGACTCAGAGCACACAAATAACTCAGCGCACACTACTTCTGACATTGCCATGGATGTTGACAGCAAACCAATTGCTGACACACAACAACATCCTGAAGGTCATGATGCTGACAGCCAACAAGATGCTGACAGTAAACAAGATTACACAGCCAGAGTCACACGTGAACAGAAACGTGGACAAAGACCTGTGAGGTTTCTGTGTAACTTTATGCAAAGGGGGGTGGCTAAGAAAGCCTACCTGCCCATCACACTGGAAGGTGTCCTTGAGCGTGAAGCCCTCCTGGATGGCAGTTCTGATATAACTATTATGTCGGCCAAGCTGTTCGAGGAGCTGAGGACCGCCGCTAACGGTGTTGACGGGCAAATACCCTTTGAGGAATGTGCTATTGAGCTACAGGGTCTCGCAGAGACGAGAACAACCCTAACAGCCATAGCTATGGTTCACATGCAGATTGGCAAAACGACACTACACCACCCAGTGTATGTGTCCACACTTGACTCATTCCCATTTCTGGTTGGCCAAGACTTTATAAACCGTTTTGAAGCGATTATAGATTATGGTCAACAGAAAATGTGGGCAACAGTGAGAAAACCCCTGCCAATAAAAGTGCCTCCTCGTTGTGGTACAGACTGCCTAACCGCAGGTACCGCAGTGGCCACGAGGGACTCCCCAACCGTGGTCACAAGCCCGGTAAGTGAACCTTCAACTACAGGTGAGACAGTAGAGACTCAACAGTTGGACCAGACTCTGGCCCGACAAGAGAACCTCCTCTGCGAGCTGACACAGTCAGCACTCACTGAACACTACCTACCACAGGTAGTGAAAGGTGTTGAGATCCAAGGATCCTACACCGAAGAGGCTGTACTGTCCTATGGGACAGGTAATTCAGCTATCAGCCAAGCTTTCGATGAAACCTTGGTTCAAGGACATGTGAGTCCTGGAAGTGGCAGTCCGCGACATGCTGACAGTCACTTGGATTTCAGTGTCACAGATTTTGAGGACCCCTCCTCCAACAAAAGGGGGGTGTACTCTCACTCTCTACCACAGGTAGTAGACTGTGTGGAGGTCCGAGGATCCCACACCACAGACGCTGTACTGTCCTCTGGGACAGGTAATTCAGCCATCAGCCAAGCTTTCGATGAAACCTTGGTTCAAGAGCTTTTGAGTATAGAACTACTCAGAGATGACATAGTTCTTACAGACTCAAAGAGCACCTCTTCAGTCATGAAGTGGGAAGACACACATCACAACGACAGTGACGCACCGCGGTCTGACCAGTCAGACACACCAGCGACTGCGCCGACAGTTGTGACACACCTGAATTACGCAGAAAGAGGTAAACGTACGGAGAAACGTTGGCCGAAGCCTATGAGGTTCCTGTACAAGCTTCCCGATACACTGCGTGAACGGCTTAAACCAAACCATGGCATCTTAACTCGTGCCCAAGGCCTTGACAATCTCAAGGTCCCCACCAATCTCAAAGAACTACAAAGTTTTCTTGGCGTGTGTAACTACTCGAACCAGTTCATAGAGAACTATGCAGACCTTGCAAAGCCACTGACTGAACTCCTAAAGAAAGACGTCCCATTTGTCTGGACTGACAAACAGCAGCAGGCAATGGACGCTCTTATAGACAGGATTAAGTCAGCCCCATGTTTAGCCTACCCAGACTACAACAAAGAGTTTTACTTGGAAGTGGGCTTCTCAGCTCATTGCATAAGTGCAGGTCTATACCAAATACACGACAGAGACAAACGTGTAGTGGCCTACGCCAGCAAAACGATGGCGGGCCCCGAGTTGAGATTCTCAGACTGTGAGAAAGCTCTACTGACCACAGTGTGGGCAGCAGAACATTTCTCCGGCTACATTGGTGGACAGAAGATCGTTGTGGAAACACAACACCAGCCAGTGACATTCCTAAACAGCCAACGCATCAGAGATGGTGTGGTAACAAACTCACGTGTTGCAACGTGGCTCATGGCGCTTCAAAGTTTTAACCTAGACATACGTTATGGTCAAAACAAGAAGTCACATCTGGGAACAGACTTGGCACTCTGCCAAAGGTGTACACGAGATGTACCGGCAACCCAGCCGTTGGCTGAGATAAAAACCCCTGTGACTGAAGACCCGAACCACCACTTCTTTGATGACAATATCTGCAAAGATATGACGACATTGTACGTGGATGGATCTTCATTCCTCCGCGACAAAATCTGTAGGGCAGGTGTTGGAGGGGTCCTCCTCCAAGACCAAGAGCAGATTACCTTCAGCTACAAATTAGGCTCTCAGACTTCTCAGTACGCTGAGATTGCAGGAATCCTAATAGCTCTCCAGATGGTAGTAGCACGCTCCATCAAGACCCTAGTCATCTGCACTGACTGACCCAGACATCATCCAACAGCAAAAGTCGGATCCTGCTATCAACTCCATGATACTGTACCTGACTGATCCAGACAAAAACACTCCGTCTAAAGACGAACTGGATTCCGATCCAGACCTTAAAGTCCTTTACCAGCTGCGCAAACAGCTAAAACTAATCAAGGGCATCTTAACTTTCGCTCATGGACCAACGTCCTCACCTGTGTTCGTGGTTCCCCATGACCAAAGGGGGGTGATGTTAGTTCATGCCCATGATCTCCCGTCCGCAGGACACAAAGGAGATAAAGCCACGCTGACGGCATTAAAACAAATTGCCTATTGGCCTGGAATGAAAAAGGATGTCAAGGACTACATTGAAGGGTGCGTGGTCTGTGGCCAGTTTCAGCCAACCAGACCACTTCACAGAGCACCACTGCAAAGCAGAGGCATTGCATTCCCATGGTCTGACCTCCAGATCGACTGGGTTGGACCACTCACTAAGAGCTCTAGAGGAAATAAATATTTTCTCACGGTAACCTGTGCATTCACCAAATGGGTAGAATGCCTACCAGCTCCTAACGACACAGCACAAACTACTGCTATGTTGTTAATGAATCATATATTCTCAAGGTTTGGACTTCCCCTTAGGGTGAACTCAGACCAAGGTACACACTTCACAGGTGAAGTGATGAAAGAACTGTGGAAGACGCTAGGCGTCAAGGCCAACTTTCATGTCGGCTACCACCCACAGGCTTCAGGCCAAGTAGAGAGAGCAAACAGAACTGTGGTGAGTATTTTGAAGAAATACGTGGCCGCAAATCACAAGGACTGGGATGTGAAACTCCCTCTGGTCCTCATGGCCATAAGAGCCACTCCACACACATCAACTGGCATCTCTCCCTTCGAGATGATGACCGGTCGACAAATGACTCTCCCTCTACACCTGTTGTACCAACCAGGTGACGCCGTCATGGCGACAGCCTACACTACACAACAATACATGAAAGATTTGAATGTACACCTCAGAAACACTTTTGCTTTCGCCCAGAAAAACCTGGAAAGGTCCGCTGAAGGACGCAAGGCGTACTATGACCAGAAGGCCTCTCACAATGAACTCCAAGTGGGAGACAGAGTCTGGTACTATACGTTCGCCCCAACAACCGGGAAAGGAGAGTCCGGGACCGGAACTCTCGCCCGCAAACTAATGCCCAGGTGGACTGGACCTCATCTGATAACAGACAAAGTGTCCTCAGTCGTCTACGAGATCAAAATCAGCAAAGGCCGTAAAGAGCCAATTGCTAAATGGGTACATCGAAATCAGATCAAACCTTACAAGGCGTTCAATGACTCCACAAAAGACAAAGATCTCACCAACTCACCGACTTCATGGGATAATAAGGTCGTACAAACACAAGTTAGTAAATAAACTAATCAGGTTTAAACTACCATATTTCCCACCCTATAAGTCGCATTGTCCAACTTGAACTTAGAAACGCTAAGTCTAAAACCCACAACAAAAAACTAACCTTAACAACCGTTTAAATCCACGAGATTTGATTTGACCTCGGTCATAAAGTTGAGACCTGTTTTGCTTGTGTGTTGCACTTTGGAATCTGACGACAAGAGTGGGTCGAAGCAGTGAAACGTTGTTTCCTTGTTGTTTAGTCATTACTGTTGTCATTAGTTGAGGTATTGTTTTGGTTCTGAACACTCCCAGCCAAAAAGGTTTTGTATTAACATTGGTTAATGAATGATATGGATTTAACTATGCCAACATGCAGTTCGTTTTGTTAAATCTCAGTCGTTGAAGAGCCAATGTAGTTTAAAGCTACCCAAGGTACCATAAACTACACTGGTCTCACAATTTCTAAATTGAACCGATTCGATCGTTTCTATTCTAGATTATCTATTCATTTTGATGAGTCTCGCCATAGACTTAAAATTTATTAGGAACACCAAATCCTACGTCGTTCGTCTAAAAGACAACAGACATTTAGATCAAACTATATTTCATTTTTCTACTTTAGTTTAACCTAAACTAATTAGTGAATGGAGGAATAGTTTGGAATTAGAGGCCTTCGTTACAGAAGCCCTCCAAAATTCTATAGGTATAGATCCCTATATCTAATTTACAGAATTGTTCCACCCCTTAATTAGTAAGTGTAGCTGTTCTAAACCATGATAGCTTACATACCAGGTGCATATAGGTAAGGCTTAATGTAAAATCCCAATCATAAGCCCACCTTAAAAAACCACATAATTGCATGACACATAGAACCAGAGTGGCACTGACTGGAAACCAACCAGCCAACAACCTTCGATGTGGGGACCTGCAGCTCCAACGCTTGGTCTTCAACCTTCATCCAAGGGTCGCCTCCTCTGCGTCAATCGAGGGATCCCCTCTACATGCTGATTATGAAAACAATTGTTGCTGATGAAATCACCAACTCTAATCGTGGTGGAATTACTGCTGTGGGATTATCGCTGTGGATTATAAGACTTTGTTTTCCAAAGGATCACAGACTTTGTTTTCCAAGAGTTAACAGACTCAGTTTTCCAAAGGAGTAAAAGCTTTTCGCAATGGGATTACCTCTGAACAGTATGAAAGTTCCGAAAACTTTATGGGATTATAATTTTTGATTTTTCTTTTCCACTTGCTGGATTACTTCAAGATCAAAGACAGTTCAAGGTTTCCTTTCGTGTTGGACCCCATCCCCAAGGACTGGCGATGGCTTCCAAAAGGGGGGAGATGTAGTGGACATGACCATGTTCACTTTATTACATCTGTGTACTTTTGAACTGTTCCAGAGATGATCTTTACTGACCTCTCAGTAAAGCAAGACATTTATCACAAAATCATTCCATTAGTTGTAATCAGAATATAGTCACCAAAAGAGACTATTTCTACCTTTGATTTTATTCTAATGTAATCAAAAGAATAACTTTTGTCATTTTCATGATATATGTTATATGCTGTTATTCTTTAAATGTGAAACATCAATGTGTCATTTCTGCAAGTGAAAAGGTGTCAAAGTTCAGCTAAAATGTCAAACTGACTTACACTGAAATTGTTTTTGTCGAGTTTCAGCTAAAACTCTCATCTAGCGTCTGAAAGTCTCTCACTCAGATACTTTTCCTAAACAATTTCCTTCTCTGTGCTGAATTTCACCTTGAATAGTGATAACGAGTGGACCAATGAAAAAGAGACAAGTTTCTCTCCTCTCTAAGTCTCTTTTTAAGTTCTAACTGTGCGGAAACGCTTCAGTCTTTGAATGGACAGAGAGTTTGAATGGACAGAGACCTGAAAGCTCTCTGCCTTGCAGCTGGTCAAGCTTGGTCAAGAGCCAAAGACTAACTTGTCAGCTAGAACTGATGGACGCCTCCATCCAGTTCCCCGAGCAAAAGCTCCAAAGTTCCTAATGAACTTTCTTTGAGAAACATCTCGTCTTGAAGTCGGCCAGAAGCTGCCACATGTTTCTGACGGCTGACGCGGATCCGAGGAGACGTTGGAAGTAAACGACCAGTTCAGACGTACGAGGGCCGGAAGGACTCTGTGCACCTGGGAGGCTGGTAATATCTTTATCAGACGCATCGTCAAAAGGTAAAGCTGTTTACAAACGTACCTGGGATTTAGCCGAAGTCGGATGGAAAGTGTCATCTCTGGTTACACTCGAGATAAATAACTTAATCTCTCCAACCTCTTATTCCTCCTTTTCCCTTTCCCTCTCAATCTTAAGCTGGAAACTATTTTAAGCTGAAATGCCCCTCAGACTAAATATGTTAACATCCAATATTTATGTCTGTTGTGTTAAATCAAGTGTGCTGACGTATTTGAATTGAAAGAAAGTGAAATCATGTCAATCAAGTGTAATGGTGTTAATTTAGTTGATTTATTTTAAATAAATGATAGTGTCTCTTTGACATATCAAACTAAGTTAACGTGTCCATTGTCACTTAATGGCTCTGTTTATTTATCCATCATAAAGATCACAGAAATATTGAATAAACTGAAAAAGAAGAGAATCCGTGAAATTACTATTCAATCTGAATAAGTAAATTAAGGTAAAAAGGAGGTCAGTATTAAACTGACCCCCTCTAACCCTTTACAATATCATCATCATTATTGATTTTATATGAGGCTGTGATAATCTCCTCTCAAGTACAATGTATACATGCATGTCCAAAAAGGAAACTTGAGGTAAGTTTTATTAATGTTGGATGAGTTTCAAAGGTACAATTAAATTCTGCTAACACAAAATGTGGTTTATTTTATTCCTAGCTTAAAAGTGAATATTAAAGTGATTAAGTGATTGTTTGTTTAAATCTATTTCTTATATTCTTTTAAATAAGAGGGTGATATACTAATTTTTTACTTTTTTCTGCACTCTTTTCATTCAATGTTTTCTTTTTGATGAATTTGTTTTATTTTGTCTCTTGAATGAATGAATAAATTAATGAATTAAACAAAATATTAAATAGCTTTACAATTCTAAGAGTCTACCCAATTGGGGTTACCACAGGGACTGTAGAAAGCCCTAATGCAACCTTCTCCTCTAAGGGGTATGATGAACTAAGCCTAACACTTCAGTATTATCCAGAGTAACTTTAAGATAGTTCTACTCAAGGCTGAGGGGAGTCGACTCACCCAGATTGTTAACGACCTTCATTTGGCAAGCCACACCCTAATCTCACCCCGCAACTCACCCAACCTAGCAGCCGGGATTGGGTCGTGCATCATGAGGAAGCTTACATTCACAGTCGGGTCGCTCACCTCCATTGTTGAATGGCAATTGTTAATGATCTGGTAATTTTTAAATTCTAGAATTAAGATTCTAGGATGTTGTTTATAATCAAAGCTAACGATGCAGGAGGTTGCCTAACCACACGCCTTATCCACATGGCTGTTTCCTGTGACTTGCTTTGTTTTTCAACTTTGTATCTTGTTCTACTAATCCTAAATGTGAAAAAACTTAGTAACGGAGATGTATAAAAACCTTTCTTCTAAAATCACTTGACTTTAACAATTAAAAGTGAAATCCAGATCTAACTTTAACACTTGATTTTTTCAGCACCTTGGTAGCAGACATAAAATCTTTATTCTAACTAACACAACCATAAAACTTATTTTTGACCATTCATTGAGTAAGACTACTGTATTTAAATGTCCATCTCCTTGCGAGCCCACATGTGCTCACGAGCCCTTGAGAGCCTAATGCTCGGAGGCCCATGAACATGTACTCATGAGCTCTCATGATCATAAGGCTGATTCCATTCTTGGATTGCCTATCTTGACACCCCCTCCTTAGAATCAACCTTTGCTCCATATTAGCCTGCAGCCAGCCATCTTCCACCATGTCCATGCTCAAGACATCTTCTTCATAATCTAGAGCAACTACCTCGTCACGTTGTGTCCCGGGATCCTCAGTGTCACTGGGACCAGGGTTCTCCGCCTTCTCATCCGAAATATCCCAAGCTTCTAGCACAGCCATCTAATGGACTGTCAGCACAGCCATCCTATGGACTGTCAGGTTGGGTTGCGAGCATCACCTGGGCTTGCAAGTCGAAAGGGATTGCCTTCCTTCTACCTTCATCTGAGCTTATGCTGGTGAAGATTCTCAGTCATCTAGGACATGATAAAATCAAAAAACGTTCAACACAGAAACAACTGGACTTTATTTGTAACAGAAGACGTTTCACTCTTCATCCAAGGAGCTTTCTCAATTCAAAGAGCATAGAGTGGGGATCAGGTTTTAAAGGCTGAGATAAGATGCACACATACCTATGTAGATGGACAAATTCACACCTCACATCTTAACAGTAGGGGTTTCTTAAGGTCTTTGTTAGTCTAATTCACAGATGAGGCTCCTTTGTTCCTATCAAGTGTGAAAATCGTCTGGGAATCAGTCCTAAAGCTACATTATACGTTTTTGAAAGTTCGAATCTGAGACTCCTCCTCTGTTATATAAACCGCTTCCTTCACACCCCTCTCAAACCATATGTGTTCTCGGTCAAAAATGTGTACATTCTGGTCCTCAAATGAGTGTCCCTTGTCCATGAGGTAGAGGTGAACAGCTGAGTTTTGTCCAGAGGAGATGGCTCTCCTGTGTTGAGACATTTGTCTGTGAATAGGCTGTTTAGTTTCCCCAATGTAGAGGTCTGGACAATCCTCGTTGCACTGGATTGCATACACTACACCACTCTGTGTTGGTGTTTTGTCCTTATGGTGGACCAGCCTCTGTACTACTGGGTTGGAAATGTACTGGGATGTTGTGTTTGTTGAAAATCCTTCTGAAATTCTCTGATACTCCAGCCTCATAAGGGATGACAATGTTTTTTCGTCTGTTCTCCTTTTCTGTTTATGAGTGTGTTTTGTCGATTTCCTCGCTGACTTGACAAAGAACCAGTTAGGATATCCACGTTTGGAGAGATTTTTCAATGTGTTTCTGTTCCTTTTCCTTCCCTTCTGTCTTCGTGGGGATGTGTTGGGCACGATGCTGTAAAGTTCTGATAATAGAGAGTTTGTGTTCCAGTGGACGGTGAGAGTCAAACGGAAGATACTGGTCTGTGTGGGTTGGTTTTCTGTAAACTTCATTGTTGAGGCTCTCCTCTCTTTCCATCTGAACCAAACAGTCCAAAAAAGGCAGCTTGTTATTGTTTGCATCCTCTCTGGTGAACTTGATGTTGTTGTCGACTGAGTTAATGTGTCTGGTGAACGCTTCTACTTCCTTGGCTTGGATTTTGACCCAGGTATCATCCACATATCGGAACCAATGGCTTGGAGTTGTTCCCTCATAGGAGTTTAGGGCTCTCTGTTCCACTTCTTCCATGTAGATGTGACAGGAAGCAGGTGATGACCCCACCTGCTGCCAGGATAATTGCTTGCTCAGCCAATAACATTAGGGGGCACTCACTATAAAAGAGTGTAGGTTGTGTAAGGGTTTTGGTTGATACGTCTTTCAGCGATTCAAAGACACTTGCTGACGGACGCGTTTCTGTTTTACATTTGCTACATGCTGAGTACAGGTGAAGTTGGCTTCTTGCGTATCTACAGCAGCTCCAAATTTGTAGTTTATTTACTTCTATACCAGCAGATAATTGTCAGTGCATTTACAATCTCGTTTCATGGCGAGTGAAGTGATTCCTGCTGCCAGCGTGTTTCTGTGAGCATTCCTGTTTGTGCGTGAGCAAGGAGAGAGCATAATTGGCAGGTGGAATTAAATTTTTTTTATTTTTTTTTTCCATCCATCCATCCATTTTCTTCCGCTTATCCGGGGTCGGGTCGCGGGGGTAGCAGCCTAAGTAGGGAGGCCCAGACTTCCCTCTCCCCAGCCACTTGGAGCAGCTCCTCTGGGGGAATCCCAAGGCGTTCCCAGGCCAGCCGAGAAACATAGTCCCTCCAGCGTATCCTGGGTCTTCCTCTGGGTCTCCTCCCGGTGGGACATGCCCGGAACACCTCACCAGGGAGGCGTCCAGGAGGCATCCTAACCAGATGCCCGAGCCACCTCAACTGGCTCCTCTCGATGTGGAGAAGCAGCGGCTCTACTCCGAGTCCCTCCCGGATGACTGAGCTTCTCACCCTATCTCTAAGGGAGAGTCCAGCCACCCTGCGGAGAAAACTCATTTCAGCCGCTTGTATCCGAGATCTTGTTCTTTCGGTCATAACCCAAAGCTCATGACCATAGATGAGGGTGGGAACGTAGATCGATCGGTAAATTGAGAGCTTTGCCTTTTGACTCAGCTCTCTCTTCACCACGACAGACCGGTACAGCGCCCGCTTCACTGCGGACGCTGCACCTATCCGCCTATCGATCTCACGCTCCAGTTTTCCCTCATTCGTGAACAAGATCCCGAGATACTTAAACTCCTCCACTTGGGGCAGGACCTCCTCCCCGACCCGGAGAGGGCACGCTACCCTTTTCCGGCTCAAGACCATGGCCTCGGATTTGGAGGAACTGATCCTCATCCCGGCCGCATCGCATTCAGCTGCAAACCGCTCCAGTGAAAGCTGTAGATCACGAGCTGATGAAGCCAATAGGACCACATCATCTGCAAAAAACAGAGAAGCGATTCTAAGGCCACCAAAACGGATCCTCTCAACACCTTGGCTGCGCCTAGAAATTCTGTCCATAAAAGTTATAAACAGAATCGGTGACAAAGGGCAACCTTGGCGGAGTCCAACTCTCACCGGAAACGAGCCTGACTTACTGCCGGCAATGCGGACCAAGCTCTGACACCGGTCGTACAGGGACCTAACAGCCCATATCAATGGGCCTGGTACCCCATACTCCCGGAGTACCCGCCACAGAACCCCCCGAGGGACGCGGTCGAATGCCTTTTCCAAGTCTACAAAGCACATGTAAACTGGTTGGGCAAACTCCCACGCACCCTCCAGGACCCTGTTGAGGGTGTAGAGCTGGTCTAGTGTTCCACGACCAGGACGAAAACCACACTGCTCCTCCTGAATCCGAGGTTCGACTATCCGACGGACCCTCCTCTCCAGAACCCCTGAATAGACCTTACCAGGGAGGCTTAAGAGTGTGATCCCTCTATAGTTGGAACACACCCTACGGTCCCCCTTTTTGAATAGGGGAACCACCACCCCAGTCTGCCAATCCAAGGGAACTGCCCCCGATGTCCACGCGATATTGCAGAGTCGCGTAAGCCAACACAACCCCACAACATCCAGAGCCCTAAGGAACTCAGGACGAATCTCATCCACCCCCGGAGCCTTGCCACCGCGGAGCTTTTTAACCACCTCGGCGACCTCCGCACCAGAGATTGGAGAGCCCGATCCAAAGTCCCCAGGCTCCGCTTCCTCAGTGGAAGACGTGCCAGTAGGATTGAGGAGGTCTTCGAAGTATTCCGCCCACCGACTCACAACATCCCGAGTTGAGGTCAACAGCACGCCATCCCCACCATAAATGGTGTTGGTCGCGTACCGCTTTCCCCCCCTGAGACGCCGGATGGTGGACCAGAATCGCCTCGAAGCCGTACGGAAGTCATTCTCCATGGCCTCTCCGAACTCCTCCCACGCCCGAGTTTTTGCCTCAGCAACCACCCGAGCCGCATGCCGCTTGGACTGCCGGTACCTATCTGCTGCTTCCGGGGTCCCACAGGCCAAAAAGGCCCAATAGGACTCCTTCTTCAGCTTGACAGCATCCCTCACCGCCGGTGTCCACCACCGGGTTCGAGGGTTGCCACCACGACAGGCACCAACAACCTTGCGGCCACAACTCCGATAAGCTGCCTCGACAATAGAGGCGCGAAACATGGCCCACTCGGGCTCAATGTCCCCCGCCTCCCTCGGAACGTGTTCAAAGCTCTCCCGGAGGTGGGAGTTAAAGCTCCGTCTTACGGGAGACTCTGCCAGACGTTCCCAGCAGACCCTCACAATACGTTTGGGTCTGCCAGGTCTGACCGGCATCCTCCCCCACCATCGGAGCCAACTCACCACCAGGTAGTGGTCAGTTGACAGCTCCGCCCCTCTCTTCACCCGAGTGTCCAGGACATGCGGCCGCAGATCAGATGAGACGACAACAAAGTCGATCATTGAACTACGACCTAGGGTGTCCTGGTGCCAAGAGCACATATGGACACCCTTATGCCTGAACATGGTGTTCGTTATGGACAATCCATGACGAGCACAGAAGTCCAACAACAGAACACCACTCGGGTTCAGATCAGGGGGGCCGTTCCTCCCAACCACACCCCTCCAGGTCTCACTGTCATTGCCCACGTGAGCGTTGAAGTCCCCCAGCAGAACAAGGGAGTCCCCAGGAGGCGCACCCTCCAATACCCCCTCCAAGGACTCCAAAAAGGGTGGGTAATCTGCGCTGCCGTTCGGCGCATAGGCACAAACAACAGTCAGAGCCCGTCCCCCCACACGTAGGCGAAGGGAGGCTACCCTCTCGTTGGGGTTCACCCCGGTGAACGAGAGGGTAGCCTCCCTTCGCCTACGTGTGGGGGGACGGGCTCTGACTGTTGTTGTTGTTGTATTTTTTTTTTATTTTTTTTTTAATTCATTTCAAATTTAAAAGAACACAAATTCTAGGTAAATAAAAAAACAGTACATGAAATGAAAGGAAGCAGAAGAAGATACAATCTTATTATCAAAGGTGGGCAGCAGACCGCTAGGGAGCGCTAATGCGCTAATCCGTTTATAGCGTACCTAAACAATTTAATAATAATAATAATAAATTCAATTTATACCGCACTTTTCATTAATAAAAATCTCAAAGTGCTACAACAATAAAAACAAGTGATAAAATCAAATAAAATCAATAATGGTATTAACTAAGATTAAAAACAGAATCATGTGGAGGCAGAATAGGCCTGCTTAAAAAATAAATAAATAAATAAATAAAACAAGTGATAAAATCAAGTAAAATCAATAATACTATCAACCAAGATCAAAGATAAAATCATGCGGGGGCAGAATAGGCTTGCTTAAAAAGAAAAGTCTTTAAACCGCTTTTAAAGTCAACCAGTGACTGTGGAGCTCTCAGGCAGTCAGGAAGGGAGTTCCATAGGCGGGGGGCAGCCACACAGAATGCCCTGTCTCCCATGGTCCTTAATTTGGTTCGTGGAATGTGAAGTAGATTACTGTTCTGTGATCGTAGAGACCGGGTGGATGAATATGGTGCAAGAATGTCCTTTAGATAGTCAGGTGAAGTTCCATGTAAGCATTGATGTGTAATGAGAGCAGTTTTGTATTGAATTCTGTAGGTGACAGGAAGCCAATGGAGGTTATGGAGAATGGGTGTAATATGTTCAAATTTACGAGCTCTCAATAAAATCCTTGCTGCACTGTTTTGAATATATTGAAGTTTCTGAAGGTTTTTGCCAGGGATTCCAATAAACAGGGAGTTGCAGTAGTCGAGCCTGGAGGAGACAAAGGCATGGACGAGTTTCTCAGCATCGGAAAAAGTCAGAGATGGGCGAAGTCTGGAGATGTTTCGAAGATGGAAGAAGCAAGTTTTAAACAGATGCTTAATGTGATTTTCAAATGTAAGATGAGAGTCCATTTTTATTCCAAGATTTGTAACAGAGGTGGAGAGGGGGATGTCTTGACCAGAGAAGGAGATTGTTGTTAAAGTTGATGTTTGTATCTGGTGAGGGGTGCCAATCATTATGGCCTCAGTCTTGGAGCAGTTTAATTGAAGAAAGTTCTGATTCATCCATGCCCTTATTTCCTCCAGGCAGGCAGAGAGGGCAGTGAGTGAAGATGGAGATGGGGATGATGAGGATGATCCAGTCCTGATGTAAAGCTGTGTGTCGTCGGCATAGCAGTGAAAAGAAATGTTGAACTGATTAATAATTTGACCTAAAGGCAGCATGTAAAGGGAAAACAGCAGGGGCCCCAGAACTGACCCTTGAGGGACACCACAGGAGACACCGACTGTCTGGGAAGTGGCATTGCCAAGACTAACGCATTCCAGCCTATCGGAGAGGAAAGATTTGAACCAGTCCAGGACAGTGTCACAGAGACCGACCTCCACATGAAGACGGTGGAGGAGAATATTATGGTCCACAGTGTCGAAGGCTGCAGTGAGGTCAAGGAGGACAAGGACGGAGGGAGAGCCAGTGTCAGCAGCCATGAGGATATCATTTGTAACTCTCAGTAATGCAGTCTCAGTACTGTGAGCTGCTCTGAATCCAGACTGAAACTTCTCGTACAGAGAGTGTTGCTGTAGGTGGTCCTGCAGCTGAGCAGCAACTGCTTTTTCCAGCACTTTGGACAGAAACGGGAGGTGGGAAATTGGGCGGTAATTAGAAAAAATGTCGGGATCCAAATTAGATTTTTTCAGAAGAGGCCTAATGATGGCAGTTTTTAGAGGCAGTGGAACATGACCAGATTGTAGAGACTGATTTATTATTTGTGTGATTAATGGGCTTATTGCAGAGTGATTGGATTTTATGAGAGATGAGGGGAAGGGATCCAGGGCGCAGGATGAAGGCTTCATTTTCTTTATGATGGACTCCACCTCACTCTGAACAACCTCATCAAAGCTGCTCAGGGACCCAGGATGCAGACGGGTAGATGGTAAACGAAGATCAGGGAGGTTGTGAAGCTGAGATCTGATGGTGTCAATTTTGTTTTTAAATGATGAAAGGAACAGGTCGCATTTTTGAACACATTCCTCAGAAGTTTGTTTAATGGGATTAAGTAGATGAGTTACTGTGGAGAAGAGCTGTTTAGAGTTACCAGGGCAGGTGTTGATGATGTTGGAGTAATACTTGGAGCGTGCTTCTTTAAGAGAATAGGCGTATGCTTTCTGATGTTCTTTGTATGCCTGCTTATGTACCGAGAGACCAGATGATTTTAGACGTCTCTCGATAGCACGAGACTCTTAATTTATCAGCGTTACAGCGGTTTGACTAACTTTTATAATTCATAAGCGGATTTGCGCCATTTTTATTTAAAATGCAGTACCGTTAATAACTAATTATCTATCAGTAAAAACTAAAAAAACTTATTTACGGGCCCGGACGACTGCTAACAGACCATATCCTGTCAGCGCCGGATGTGGTCCGTGACAAAAAAGCGTATCCTCAGTCTCTTTGCTAGAGCGAGCGCTCTCAGTTAGCAGCCAGTGTGTTACTCTGCAACCTTATTGCTTGTTTTCGAAGAGTCAGACGAAGAGTTTTTAACATGGAGGATGAACTTATGGATGTTTCTCAGCGGCCTACGCGACGCGTCTGGATTTTAAAAAGTATTTCGCCGTTTGCCCTCTTCAAAATGGCGGCCGCGATGGCCACAGAAGATAAGGACTTTCCATGAAAACACGGTAAAAACAATTATTTCTTTGCTGAGAAAAATATATTTCTTAGCTGACTTTATAGCACAAGGTTTTTCTGAGCTTAACCGGTTCAAATGGTCAAATCTGCTGGATTTTAAAAAGTATTTCGCATTTGCCCTCTTCAAAATGGCGGTTAACGTGTTAGCATTAGCGTCCGCTAGCATTGCTAATACACAAGTGCTTTTGAAATTGCGGACCTAAATAAATCAATAAGTGCTTTAGAAATAGCGGAACTATTTTTTGGATTAGCACTATCCAGCACTGCTTATTATGTCTGCCCCTTCTTTAACAAAAGTAATTCAAACAATCAATTCAAACAACAGTAATCCACAAAAAAATTACACAATAATTAACTCATCATACTTTACTATACATAAATTTGATACAAACAAACCAATTTATTTATATTTTTCCAGAAACCTAATTTTATTCATTTTCTTAAACAAAGTATTTGTTTTTGCAACTTTAATATTATTTTCTAAACCATTCCATAGACCTTTTCCATAAATTATAGTAGACCTACTCTTTAAGCTAGTTCTTTGTTGTGGCATAACAAAAATATCTGTACCCTTCAGATTGTAAGTACTCCTTTTTTTTTTACAAAAATCTTTTGGATATTTGAGGGTATGTTGGTGAAGATTCTCAGTCATCCAGGACATGATAAAATCAGAACAAGCGCTCAATACAAAAACAACTGGACTTTATTTGTTACAGAAAACGTTTCACTCTTTATCCAAAGGGATTTTTCAATTCAAAGGAGCAGCTGCGTGACAGAGAAGTTTTATACAGGCTGACATGCCACGCACCAACTTATGTAAATTGGAAGCTGAAATAACGCCCACACATCCCTGAGATAACATACCCATTCTATGTAAATTGACGAAACAACACATCACAGCTTAACAGTAGGGGGTTTGTTAAGGTCTTTGTTACTCTAATTCACAGAAGCAGCTACTCTGTTCTCAACAGGTGTGAACTGTCTGGGTATCAGATTTAAAGCTGCATTAAATTTGAACATATTACGCCCATTCTCCATAACCTTCATTGGCTTCCTGTCGCCTACAGAATTCAGTACAAAACTGCTCTCATTACACATCAATGCTTACACGGAACTTCACCAGATTATCTGAAGGATATTCTTATTCCATACTCATCCACCCGCTCGCTGCGGTCACAGAACAGCAATCTCCTTCACATTCCGAGAACCAAATTAAGGACCATGGGAGACCGGGCTTTCAGTGTGGCTGCCCCCCGCCTGTGGAACTCTCTTCCTGACTGTCTAAGAGCCCCACAGTCTGTGGTTGACTTTAAGAGCGACTTGAAGACCTTTCTTTTCGACCAAGCATACTCTACCTCCTCATGATTCTACTTTTGATCTTAGCTGATATTGTTATTGATTTTAATTGTTTTATTATTTGTTTTATTGACATTTAATTCTGTTGCTCCTTGTAGCACTTTGAGATTTTCATTAATGAAAAGTGCGTTATAAATTGAATTCATTATTATTATTATTATTATATGTCTTTGAAAGTTGAAACCTGAGCCTCCCCCCCTCGGTTAAGAGAAGGCTTTTCCCTTTTAACATACACAGCTTCTTTCACCCCCCTCTCAAACCACCTGTGTTCTCTGTCCAAAATGTGCACATTCTGGTCCTCAAATGAGTGTCCCTTGTCCGTGAGGTGGAGGTGAACAGCTGAGTTTTGTCCAAAGGAGGAGGCTCTCCTATGTTGGGACATTCGTCTGTGAATCGGCTGTTTAGTTTCCCCAATGTAGAGGTCTGGACAGTCCTCGCTACGGTGGCCCTAAGGTGTAAATGAACAACATTTGAAAAAACGGAATTACATTTAAAAAAAACACAACAAAAACAACAAAAACACAACAAAATTTGAAAAAATAGAATTACATTAAGCCAAAGCGGAAGTGGACGGAATCACATTAGAAAAAATCAGAATTACATTTGAAAAATACTTCCTTTTTTCAAATGTCATTCTGTTTTTCTTTTCAAATGTAATTCTGTTTTTTCTAATGTGATTCCGTTTTTTCAAATGTGATTCTGTTTTTTCTAATGTGATTCCGTTTTTCAAATGTGATTCTGTTTTTTCTAATGTGATTCCGTTTTTCAAATGTGATTCTGTTTTTTCTAATGTGATTCCGTTTTTTCAAATGTAATTGCGTTTTTTCTAATGTAATTCCGTTTTTCTAATGTGATTCTGTTTTTTCAAATGTAATTCTGTTTTTTCAAATGTGATTCTGTTTTTTCAAATGTGATTCTGTTTTTTCAAATGTGATTCTGTTTTTTCAAATGTAATTCTGTTTTTTCAAATGTGATTCTGTTTTTTCAAATGTGATTCTGTTTTTTCTAATGTGATTCTGGCCACTTCCGCTTTGGCTTAATGTAATTTAGTTTTTTCCAAATGCTGTTGTGTTTTTGTTGTTTTTGTTGTGTTTTTTCAAATGTAAATCCGTTTTTTCAAATGTTGTTCATTTACACCTTAGGGCCACCGTACCTCGCTGCACTGGACCGCATAAACTACAGTACACCACTCTGTTTGTGTGTAGGTGTTTTGTCCTTAAGATGCACCAGCCTCTGTCTGAGAGTCCTGCTGGGTTTGAAATGTACTGGGATGTTGGGTTTGTTGAAAATCCTTCTGAAATTCTCTGATAGTCCAGCCCCATAAGGGATGACAATGTTTTTTCGTCTGTTGTCCTTTTTCTGATCATTATTGTGTTTTGTCGACTTCCTCGTTGACTTGACAAAAGCCCAGTTGGGATATCCACATGTTTGGAGAGATTTTTTGATGTGTTTCTGTTCCTTTTCCTTCCCTTCTGTCTTTGTGGGGATGTGTTGGGCCCGATGCTGTAAAGTTCTGATGACAGAAAGTTTGTGTTCCAGTGGATGGTGAGAGTCAAACAGAAGATACTGGTCTGTGTGGGTTGGTTTTCTGTAAACTTCAATGTTGAGACTGTCCTCTCTTTCCATGTGGACCAAACAGTCCAAAAAAGGCAGCTTGTTGTTGTTTGCATCCTCTCTGGTGAACTTGATGTTGTTGTCGACCGAGTTAATGTGTCTGGTAAACGCTTCTACTTCCTTGGTTTTGGATTTGGACCCAGGTATCATCAACATATCGGAACCAATGGCTTGGCGCTGTTCCCTCATAGGAGTTTAGGGCTTTCTGTTCCACTTCCTCCATGTAGAGGTTGGCAACAATGGGTGACACTGGGGATCCCATGGCACAGCCATGTTTCTGTATGTAAAAACTGTTGTTAAACTTGAAATAAGTGGTGGAGAAGCAGAGATCCAGCAGTGTGCAAATTCATTCATTCATTCAACCTTTATTTATACAGGCTAGCCTCGTTGAGTCACGGGGACTCATTTACAAGAGGGACCTGTCTCACTCACACCAAACAACCATCCACTCTCACACTCACACCTAGGGTCAATTTAGAGTCACCAATCAGCCTAACAAGCATGTTTTTTGGTCTGTGGGAGGAAACCGGAGTACCCGGAGGAAACCCACGCATGCACGGGGAGAACATGCAAACTCCACCCAGAAAGGCCCCGGACTGGGATTTGAACCGGCAACCTTCTCGCTGAGAGGCAGCAGCTCTACCAGTTGTGCCACCATGCTGCCCAAATATGGTCTGGGGTGAAGTTGGTCCTTTTGTCCAAATCCTTGTCTTGTAGAAGTCGTTTTTTGACGGTTTCTACTGCTTCAGAAATGGGTATGCACGTGAAAAGAGAAGTCACATCATGCAATACAAGAGTTTCTCCCGGGGTCAGCTTCAAATGTTGAAATTTGTTGGCAAAGTCAATGGAGTTCTTTATATGATGAGGTGTATTTCCAACCAGATGAGCTAAAATACCAGCCAGATGTTTAGCAAAATTGTATGTCACAGAGTTTATGCTGCTGACGATGGGTCTGAGAGGTGTATCTTCTTTGTGTATTTTTGGAAGTCCATAAAGACAGGGAGTGGCTTCCCCCGGGTATAATCTATAATACAAAGATCGAGTGATTATTTTCTCCTTTTCGAGTTTTTGCAGGTAATCTGTGACTTTCTTTTTAAAGGTGTTAGTTGGGTCCCTCTTCAGGTGTTCATAGGTGTTCCTGTCCCTCAGTAGTGTGGTTATTTTCTCCTGGTAATCCGACGTGTTGAGGACTACTGTGCATCTTCCTTTGTCAGCTGGTAAAATGGTGATGTCTTGGTCCTGGTTCAGAGATGTTATAGCTTTCCTTTCCTGCTGTGTAAGATATGAAGGAGGCAGTTTGGCACTGGAGAGGGTAGCTGATATTTTTGTTTGGAGTTGTTCTGCCTCTGTTTCTGTCAAATGGTTGTTCCTAATCGCAGATTCAGTGGCTGTGATTAGTTCCACAACAGGTATTTCATGTGGGGAGATTGCAAAATGCAGTCCTTTAGCCAACACGTTTTTCTCAGGTTCTGTCAAGGTCCTGTTAGACAAATTTCTAACCCACTGTTCCTGAGTATTTGTGTTGGCGGCAACCTCTTTATCTTGACTGATGTTTTGTGAAGAGAGGAACGCTCTCTGTTGTAATTTTAGAAACTTACTTTTTTGGCGTTCCTTGCTTTTTTGATGCTGTGATAGTTTAGCCTTTTCAACAAAACAAGATACTTCTTCCAACAGAGGTAGTGGTAGCAGAGTAGACAGTTTCTGGAAGGTCTGATCCATTTTGAGTGAGAGAGCTTCAATGGTGAAGTGGATATTTCTTATTCTCTCACAGAGCAGCTTGTTTTGAGCTTTAAGGAGGATTCCTTCAGCTCTATGTCCTTTGATTGTGGAGACGAGTTTTAAACTGCTGGGGGCGAGTTTTTCTTGTCTGCATCTGATATTGATTGATTGATTGATGTTTATTCATTCAATTTAAAGAACAATACAAGACAGTTTCATCAGATACAAGAATACAAGTAGGATAAAATGAAGGGAGCAGAAAGAAGATGAAATCTTATTATATCTGCCCCTATTTCACAGTTTGTTCAACCAATGATAACCTTCAAGCAACATCACAGAATGAATAATTCCACTTATTTTTCTAACTGTAATACATAAACTAGATCACAAAATGAATAATTCTACTTAATTTTTCTAACTAATACACAAACTACATCACCCGTAATTCTACTTAATTTTTCTAACTGATACACAAACTACATCACAAAATGAATAATTCTTTTTCTAACTAATACACAATAGCAAAATGAATAATTCTTTTTCTAACTAATACACAATTTTTCTAACTAATACACAAACTACATCATATTTTTTTTTTTTATTTTTTTTATTTTTTTTTCTTTCTTAATTTTCCTTTTTTTTTTTTACTTGATTTTCCTAACTGTAATACACAAACTAGATCATAAAATGAATAATTCTACTTAATATTTCTAACTGTAATACACAAACTAAAAGATGGCACAACATCAAGATGTTCACAAAATGAATAATTCTACTTAATATTCCTAACTGTAATACACAAAATACATCACAAAAATGAATAATTCTACTTAATTTTTCTAACTGTAATACACAAACTGCTTCACAAAATGACTAACTCTACTTAATTTTTCTAACTGTAATACACAAACGCACTAAGCTAACACGCAAGGTTACATCATATATAGTTTTTGAGCAAATCCTTTTTGACCTTTTTCTTAAATGTATGCATTGATTTTTCATTTTTAACATCACTCTCCAGAGCATTCCACAATCGAACTCCCTGAATTGAGGTAGACCGTCCCTTTAAGCTGGTTCTAAATTGTGGTTTGATGAATATCTCTGTCCCTTTGAGATTGTAATAACTTTGTCTTTTTATAAAGTTTCTTTGAATATTTAAAGGTAATGTGTTTTTATGAGCCCTATACATAACTGATAAAATACTATATTCTACCAATTCCTGGAATTTCAATAAGTTTAGCTGAAGAAACAAAGTGTTTGATGGGTGACTGAATTGTTTTCTGGTGATTACTCTTACAGCTCTCTTTTGTAAAATAAAAACAGGCTTTGTAATAGTTTTGCACGCTTTTCCCCAAACCTCAATACAATAGATTAAATGTGGAGCAATGATTGTGTTGTACAACATATGTAAAACCTTATCAATTAAAAAATCCCTGACTTTATACAGTACTGCATCTCAGACTGAAACGAAGATGGTTCCTGTTGTCTGCAAACCTCCTTGCCATCTTCTCAAACTCCCGCACTGCTCCTAGGCTATCCTTCCCAAAATGCTTAGCAATATGCTGGTGAAGATTCTCAGTCGTCCAGGACATGATTTCTGCAACAAATAAAGTCCAGTTGTTTTTGTATTGAGCACTTGTTCTGATAAAGTCAGACATGGTTTTTGCCAAGTTAAACACCAAAGCAACATTAATTTAGTGATCTGCATAACCAAGTGTCATAACCTCTGATGTGAATAATGATTTTTCTGTATTTAGCCTTAGTTTTAGCCAGCAGTTTTAGGTAGGGTTCAATTGCCCTTTTTCCACCCGCTCGGCGCTGGTCGGATATAAGGGTCTATACCCGCACTGGCCCCATTTTCCACCAGACTTCCGAGTCGCTTTTCCAGAGAATTCTGGCCCTGTTTCAGTCGAGGGTCCAAGCGACCCACGCCTTCACGTCAGAAACACTGTCGGTCACTGATTGGTCGGGGGGAGGAGTCTGTGGGGAGGAGTCTTTTGTGTCTTTTCAAAACAACGGATCCTCCATCTTGTTTTCGGCCTGCATAACACCGAAGCCTACTTTTTCGTATTGTTTAACTCGAAAAAAAAAAATAGAAATGATTGCCCAGCTAATATCGGTAGCTTTTGGACACACAGCCACTGCTTATGTTGAAGCAGTTTGTGAAGATGGTGAGTGTTTTCTAACTTTAAACATATTTTAAGTTACTCATCTCATCGGTTCTGAACATATTTTTAACTAACAAAAGAGGCTGACGCCATAATAGGACAACATCGATGCTACGAAGCTAAGCTAATCTGCATCAATGCTAACTGTCCCCCGCTCTGGTTTGTCACTATATTTTTATCCAGAACATATTTCATTCAGCACGTGATGGTTCATCTCTAAACTCCACATGAAACACTCCAAGCCTCCTGGCTTCTGCCCTGCTCCATTAGCAGAGTCTCACAGATCAGCACAACACTGCAGCTTCTGTGCATGGTAAGGATTTGCCGTTTTTTATTTTAATGTATAACAATAAAATGTTGAATAAAGAGTGAATATGCACCACTTGTTGAACTTGTGGGATGAAATTATGTGCACAGGGTCCCAGTTACAGACAATGATAAAAATGTAAAAGAAAAACAGTAATAAGATCTAAGATATGAACTAAGAAAAACATCAACTAAAAATCCATCCATCCATCCATCCATTTTCTTCCACTTATCCGGGGTCGGGTCGCGGGGGTAGCAGCCTAAGTAGGGAGGCCCAGACTTCCCTCTCCCCAGCCACTTGGAGCAGCTCCTCTGGGGGAATCCCAAGGCGTTCCCAGGCCAGCCGAGAAACATAGTCCCTCCAGCGTGTCCTGGGTCTTCCTCTGGGTCTCCTCCCGGTGGGACATGCCCGGAACACCTCACCAGGGAGGCGTCCAGGAGGCATCCTAACCAGATGCCCGAGCCACCTCAACTGGCTCCTCTCGATGTGGAGAAGCAGCGGCTCTACTCCGAGTCCCTCCCGGATGACTGAGCTTCTCACCCTATCTCTAAGGGAGAGTCCAGACACCCTGCGGAGAAAACTCATTTCAGCCGCTTGTATCCGAGATCTCGTTCTTTCGGTCATAACCCAAAGCTCATGACCATAGATGAGGGTGGGAACGTAGATCGATCGGTAAATTGAGAGCTTTGCCTTTTGACTCAGCTCTCTCTTCACCACGACAGACCGGTACAGCGCCCGCTTCACTGCGGACGCTGCACCTATCCGCCTATCGATCTCACGCTCCAGTTTTCCCTCATTCGTGAACAAGACCCCGAGATACTTAAACTCCTCCACTTGGGGCAGGACCTCCTCCCCGACCTGGAGAAGGCATGCTACCCTTTTCCGGCTCAAGACCATGGCCTCGGATTTGGAGGAACTGATCCTCATCCCGGCCGCATCACATTCAGCTGCAAACCGCTCCAGCGAAAGCTGTAGATCACGAACTGATGAAGCCAATAGGACCATATCATCTGCAAAAAACAGAGAAGAGATTCTAAGGCCACCAAAACGGATCCTCTCAACACCTTGGCTGCGCCTAGAAATTCTGTCCATAAAAGTTATGAACAGAATCGGTGACAAAGGGCAACCTTGGCGGAGTCCAACTCTCACCGGAAACGAGCCCGACTTACTGCCAGCGATGCGGACCAAGCTCTGACACCGGTCGTACAGGGACCTAACAGCCCATATCAAAGGGCCTGGTACCCCATACTCCCGGAGTACCCCCCACAGAACCCCCCGAGGGACGCGGTCGAATGCCTTTTCCAAGTCCACAAAGCACATGTAAACTGGTTGGGCAAACTCCCACGCACCCTCCAGGACCCTGTTGAGGGTGTAGAGCTGGTCTAGTGTTCCACGACCAGGACGAAAACCACACTGCTCCTCCTGAATCCGAGGTTCGACTATCCGACGGACCCTCCTCTCCAGAACCCCTGAATAGACCTTACCAGGGAGGCTTAAGAGTGTGATCCCCCTATAGTTGGAACACACCCTACGGTCCCCCTTTTTGAATAGGGGAACCACCACCTCAGTCTGCCAATCCAAGGGAACTGCCCCCGATGTCCACGCGATATTGCAGAGTCGCGTGAGCCAACACAACCCCACAACATCCAGAGCCCTAAGGAACTTAGGACGAATCTCATCCACCCCCGGAGCCCTGCCACCGCGGAGCTTTTTAACCATCTCGGTGACCTCAGCTCCAGAGATTGGAGAGCCCGACCCAAAGTCCCCAGGCTCCGCTTCCTCAGTGGAAGACGTGCCAGTAGGATTGAGGAGGTCTTCGAAGTATTCCGTCCACCGACTCACAACATCCCGAGTTGAGGTCAACAGCACGCCATCCCCACCATAAATGGTGTTGGTCGCGTACCGCTTTCCCCCCTGAGACGCCGGATGGTGGACCAGAATCGCCTCGAAGCCGTACGGAAGTCATTCTCCATGGCCTCTCCGAACTCCTCCCACGCCCGAGTTTTTGCCTCAGCAACCACCCGAGCCGCATGCCGCTTGGACTGCCGGTACCTATCTGTTGCTTCCGGGGTCCCACAGGCCAAAAAGGCCCAATAGGACTCCTTCTTCAGCTTGACAGCATCCCTCACTGCTGGTGTCCACCACCGGGTTCGAGGATTGCCACCACGACAGGCACCAACAACCTTGCGGCCACAACTCCGATAAGCTGCCTCGACAATAGAGGCGCGGAACATGGCCCACTCGGGCTCAATGTCCCCCGCCTCCCTCGGAACGTGTTCAAAGCTCTCCCGGAGGTGGGAGTTAAAGCTCCGTCTTACGGGAGACTCTGCCAGACGTTCCCAGCAGACCCTCACAATACGTTTGGGTCTGCCAGGTCTGACCGGCATCCTCCCCCACCATCGGAGCCAACTCACCACCAGGTAGTGGTCAGTTGACAGCTCCGCCCCTCTCTTCACCCGAGTGTCCAGGACATGCGGCCGCAGATCAGATGAGACGACAACAAAGTCGATCATCGAACTGCGACCTAGGGTGTCCTGGTGCCAAGAGCACATATGGACACCCTTATGCCTGAACATGGTGTTTGTTATGGACAATCCATGACGAGCACAGAAGTCCAACAACAGAACACCGCTCGGGTTCAGATCAGGGGGGCCGTTCCTCCCAACCACACCCCTCCAGGTCTCACTGTCATTGCCCACGTGAGCGTTGAAGTCCCCCAGCAGAACAAGGGAGTCCCCAGGAGGCGCACCCTCCAATACCCCCTCCAAGGACTCCAAAAAGGGTGGGTAATCTGCGCTGCCGTTTGGCGCATAGGCACAAACAACAGTCAGAGCCCGTCCCCCCACACGTAGGCGAAGGGAGGCTACCCTCTCGTTCACCGGGGTGAACCCCAACGTACAGGCACCAAGATGGGGGGCAACAAGTATGCCCACTCCTGCTCGGCGCCTCTCACCAGGGGCAACTCCAGAGTGGAAGAGTGTCCAACCCCTCTCAAGGAAACTGGTTCCAGAGCCAGAGCCATGCGTTGAGGTGAGTCCGACTATTTCTAGCCGGAACCTCTCAACCTCACACACTAGCTCAGGCTCCTTCCCCACCAGAGAGGTGACATTCCATGTCCCAATGGCCAGCTTCTGTAGCCGAGGATCAGACCGCCAGGGTCCCCGCCCTCGGCCACCACCCATTCCACAATGCACCCGACCCCTTTGGCCCCTCTCACAGGTGGTGAGCCCATTGGAAGGGGGACCCACGTCTCCTCTTCGGGCTGTGCCCGGCCGAGCTCAACTAAAAATCATCTACTAATAATACGCTAATAGCATTAAAACAATAAAAACAATACGTCAAACAGCAACATGAACTTGAGTTTTTGTGCAGCCTTATTAATACCTAACCAGAATAATCACTATGAAAAATCACATCGTGTTGATGCTGATCTGTTTCATGTTGCTGTGTTCTTTCATGCTCATCTTTTCGCACAGACTCATGTCGGTGCTGCTGTTCTGCATATTGTGTTCATTGTTTTTAAGCTTTTAGTGCTTATCATATTTTTAGTTGATGTTTTTTTAGTTCATATCTTAGATTTTATTGTGATTTTTTTTACATTTTACTGTTGGATGTAACTGGGACTCTGTGTACATAATTTTGTTCCACCACAGCTGTGAATGGCAATAAATAATATTTGTATCTGTGTAATACAAGGTACCTTCTGATTCATATACCCATTGTTATTTTATTAATTTCATTATTTTTAAAACAGTTGAGCTGGTTTAACTGGCTCCAAGCAGCTCTTCAGAACAACAAACTGTTCAGCAAAGTTATTTGTTTCATGCATTTATTTAAAAACAGTATCTAGACTAGATTAACCAACTTTTTCTTCTTTTCCAGTCAAGAGAAAAGAGTCCAGTGAAGAAAAATCTTATTTCTGCACTGATAGGAACATGAAGAATTGAACCAGACATAGCAGGAACACCACCTGTCTTCTTCTGGATGAAGCCCGTGAGACAACGGATAGGAAATCATTAGTTGGATGC
>JBBPBX010002194.1:67730-86474 GCA_038048925.1 Garcialebias charrua | reverse complement strand
CTATGGGGCTTGAGCACCTGCCCCTTTTGCTCCTTGCCCCAAAGTGCCCTTTTGGTCAAATTTTTATTTTTTTATTTTTTTTATTTCCTATTCCTAAGCCCTCATCTGACACATAATAACATGTACTAAAATTTTTATTTTATTTATTATTTTTGTATTTTGCAAGAAAAACAACATAATAAGCCCTCCCGTCATTTACCAACACTACATTTCCCACAATGCAACAGTTAGTTAGGGGTGGGGCCAATCCAATCCGGGTTCATGTCTCATGAATTACGTGTTTCCGAGTAGTATAAATATGAACTGGAACGCCCCCTCAGGTCGTCATTCCAACTCGAGAACTCGGTGCAGCCAGACCGTACTCGAGATCGCGTGACGTCATCGTTTCAAGATGGCTGCTCCTTGCATCAACAGTGAGTGAAAGAGTTACTTTTTACTCTTTTTTGCAGTTCTGTGTGGTTTACTAGCTGTAACTTCACATTAACGCATTCAGGCATTGTAGTTCTTTACAGTAACGATAATGATATCTTTAAACAGCCGCTGTGCGTCGACAACGGCTCGCAAAACGGCTGTGAGGCGGCATTGTTGTTGTTGTACTCGTTTTAGCTGTTCAGTGTTCATTGTTTATCATGTTTATTCAGAAACAAAGTTAGGATTCATACAATTAAGGATGTGGAAGTGAGAGACCTAAAACACAATTATTATTATTATTTTTATCTGCATTAACTATGGCAGCACGATGGCTCAGTCAGTAGAGCTGTTGCCCCTCAGTGAGAAGGTCGCCGGATCTGTATGACTTACTTATGTGTCTGTTGTGGAACTCAGTAACACATGTTGTACTTTACAGTGATTATTGTACGATATGTCGCCTAATAATTAGAGGATGTTTCTAAGCTGTTTGTGTTTTCTAAAGAGCATCGAACGTGATTGTTGTCGTGTTGATGTGATGTAGCTGCGTCGGAGACCTGCAACCTCGTTGTTCTTTGTTCACCTTTACATGTGTTTTTAGCTAGTAAACTAATGTTTTGCACCATAAACTGTTTTTAAAAGGTCTATCAAGATTTATCTTGGCTTGTCAGGGTGGGAATCCAGTTTAACAGAATCAATTATTTTGTTTAAAAAAAATGCAAAACTTGGAACCCAAACCATCCTGTCCATCCACAGCTGTGTGTGTTGGTGTGTGTGTGTGTGTGTGAGAGAGTGAAAATCGACCTTATTTATACTTATTATTGTGGGTTAGTTTTGTGAGTTACTGCCATCTGTGATTTGTTGTTAACCATGTGTATATTTCTTTGCAGTTTGTCGACATGGAGATGAACATGTTCCTGGACCCGAGCAGACAAACCCGTTTCCCTGGTCCCTTGTTCCAGAGGAATGGTGACTCCTTCACATATTTTATTGATGAAAATTGAACTGTACAAGTCCAGTTACTGCAACTCTCAACGACTCTACAGCAGGTAAGACAGCAATAGGAACAGCATTACATGTAGTACTTACTGTAAACAATGAACTTGTATGTGTATTAAAATGACTTCTGATTTCTGCATTTCAGAGGAGTCCAATGTGCAGAGCACAGAGGAGAGCAGACTGATGACGCGGCCCCATAGATGCAGCCTTTTCTGTGGCTTTCCTATACATTTCCTCAAACTCTTCTTCTGATCTGCAACGCTCCAGTGTCTGTGGAACTCCTTCAACAATGTTGTAGGCTGCAGCCAGGTCTTTCTGCTGTAAAGCATCTGATGCAACTGCTGCTCCAGTTACTTGGAAGATGGGGCAAGTCATTTCCAGACATGAGAAGAATTCAAAATTGATGTTCTTCAAAAGGATTGCTGCGTCACCTGCTGATGGATCAGGGGGGCTTTGCTGAGTCATATTCTCTAAGAACTTCATAACAACTGGAAGAACTTTCCTGAGAGACTTCAGGGCACTTTGTCTGCAGGCCCATCGAGTGTCAGACAACTTTTGCAGTTCAACTGGGCGCTGATGTAGTTGCATTCCTTTCTGAACATCAATAACTGCAGTAAGTCTTTTTGATGAGTTTCCAATGAATGTGTAAAGTTTGTCAACCAAGTTGAAAAATGTGACAAAACATATATTTGATTTGGCACTTTCAACTAACACCAAATGAAGACAGTGTGCCGGACAGTGGACATACAAAGCCTTGGGATTGTGCCCGAGAATTCTTGCCTGAAGTCTCTTGTAGTGTCCGCTCATGTTTGCTGCTCCATCGTATCCTTGACCTCTGATGTTATCTGTTTTTAGGTCATTTTCCTTCAGCACATCCAGAACCAGATTTTCAAGGGCTTCTCTGCTTGTGGACTGAATGTTGCACACTTGAATAAATCGCTCCTTAATCTGCATGTTGTGCACGTACCTGACCACAAAGGACACTTGTTCCATGTGTGAAACATCTGTGGTTTCGTCAATAAGAATGGAATACAACTCACTTTCTTTTATTTCAGTTTCGATTGCACTTCTTACTGCTTTTATTATGTCATTTTGTGTTCTGTTTGATAGTAGTGAGACCAGTGGTCTTTTGTGACTTTCTGTTTTCTGAATGGACCATCTTCATCTCCACTGCAAGTGTAGCAAACCAGGCAGCTATTTTTTTAAATAGATTACAGTACACTAAAATGTTGCACCGTGCCATTGTTTAATTCATCATTGTTTATTAAACTCTGAAAGCTATGTGACTTTGTTAATATTCTGTCCTAAAATGCGGATAGATGTGCCACTTTTTTTTTTTTTGAGCACCTGCCCCTTTAGTGGGCTCTGCACGCCCCTGATCCGCAGTTTTTTTTTTTTACATGTCATCATGACAATGATAACAGCTGATTCATCTGCACTTGCCACAATACTCTGATGATTATCTTTACATGTGAGCAGAGGCCTAACTCACATGGAATAAAATAAAATACACAGAACAACACTGTCTCCTAGTGCCTCGTTTGACTGTGATCAGCTAAATTTTGCACTCACAGGTGCTCTCTTACATTTCTTGTAAAAAAAAAAAATATATTATAAACTACACTACCTATAGACAGACCTCTACATTGGAGAAACTAAACAGCCCATCCACAGAAGAATGGCTCAACACAGGAGAGCCTCCTCCTCTGGACAAAACTCAGCTGTTCACCTCCACCTCACGGACAAGGGTCACTCTTTTGAGGACCAGAATGTACATACAGGTGGTCCCCGACTTACGAGCGTCTGGACTTACGAGGATCCGACTTTACAAGGTTATCATAATTAATAAAAATATGACATAAAAAAAATTGTGTTTAAATGTTCTTAATTTCATGTGTACAGCACTTTGTTGCAGCTGTGGTCGTTTTAAATGGCTTTATAAATAAAGTATAATTGTTATTTTTATGTTTTATTTCAATTTTCAGTGTACTCTGTACTGTACTGTATTAGCGATCGCTCCCAAATTCCCCCCGCCTGAAATATAACGAGCAGACCTGAGCGGAGCGATTGCTCCCACTGCCCTGCCGCCTGACAGGCAATGAGCGGAGCTACCAAGCCGACATGCCGGGACCGGGAGCTGGACGACATGCTGGGAGCTGCTGGCTTTTTAGGACCGTGGTTTAGGTTGCCTCATACGGATAAATGAGCTGGAAACTCTCTGTGAACTTTGTGGATGTGTCTGTTTTGGAGCAACTGCCGTGATCCTCCGCGATCGCTCTTAAAAAGCGCCGCGCGACAACATTAGCTCATCGGCTAAGGCTAGGCTAAATGCTAAGCGGACCCCCACCAGAACCAAACCGAACTGGCGGCCGGGAGCTCGCCTCGATGTCCGCCTAGCAGCCTAAGATATTGGATGGACATTCAGCTAACGTGGAGAAGCAGCTCCGACAGCCTTTTTTGGATGGATGGACTCGTTAGCACGGAGCTAATGAGTGCAGGCCTAATGGCGGTGGCTAACAACAAACAGCTAACGCGGTCAGCTTGTTTTGGATGAACGAACACAGCGGAGAAACGGCTTTCGGTAAGTTTATTAAAGTAAACTCCTTTTATGGCTTCAAATGTATGGACTTAACAAGCTAACAGTCCTTCCTCTAAACAGTTTGGACCACGTTAGAGCAGCAGAATGTATGGAGCCCCGACGACGTGCTCGGACGTGCTAACAGACGAGACAAGCTTGATCAGCTCAAAGTAAGAAATTACGTTTTTATTTATCTGTTTTGTACTGTGCAGTACAGTATGCTGTTTCTGTGATGAAAAATAACTTTTTAAAAGCACAGCTGCAGTTGGCACTACTTTGTTTTTATAGTTTTTTTTAATTATAGAAAGTGCTGTGCAGAAAAGCACTGTTGTACAGAAAAAACATTACAGGTATGGTTTTATAGATGAATGTGTGGTGTAATGTGCTAGCTAACTGCTTGTAAATAAAGTTCTGTGCATGTTTAAGGATCAGTATGTATGCTTGTTCAGTCTCCTCTCGCTAAACGGGTGTGCACCGCAGCGTTAGCGTCTTTTTTCAGATTTACGAGCGCTGTTCCGGTTTTACGAGATAGCACGTGTGCGTTGTCGGACTTACGAGTTTTTCATGTTACGAGACACTCGGAGGTACGGAACTCGCTCGTAAGTCGGGGACCACCTGTATTTTGGACAGAGAGCACAGATGGTTTGAGAGGGGTGTGAAGGAGGCAATTTATGTAAAAAGAGAGAAACCATCGTTAAACAGAGGAGGAGGTCTAAGATTCCAAATTTCTAAAACTTATGGTGCAGCCCTGGGTTTGGTTCCCAGGCGTCTCACACCTGATGAGAACAGAGGAGCCTCGTTTGTGAATTAGACCAACAAAAACTTTGACAGGTCCCTGTTATCAATGTGTGAAGTGTGGTTTTTGTCAATTTACATACAGTAGTGTGTGTGTGTGTGTTCTGTAAGCTCTGTTTTCACACACTGAACTTTGAATGGGTCACAGGCACGTGTTATCCCAAGTATGTGTGGGTGTTAGCTTCCAATTTACATATGTTGGTGCGTGTCTATGGCTTATCCTGTTATAACTTCGCCCTCTCACTGTCTCCTCACTGAATTGATAAAGCTCCTCGGATGAGAAGCAAAACGTCTTGTTTGTTACAAATAAAGTCCAGTTGTTCTGCATTGAACGCATTTTTTGATTTATCATGTCCTGGACGACTGAGAATCTTCACCAGCATATAAATTACACTGACTTGCATATCTCCATATCAAAATTAATTATATAAGCTCTCAGAAAATGGTTTCTCAGACCACATTATCAGTTGGTTTTCTAATTACCCCGATCTATCCGAAACAAAAGGCTTAAAAAAAAAGAAAATGTGCCGTGACTAGGGATCGAACCCTGGTCCTATGGCTTCCAAACCGGCTCCTTACCTCTAGACCAACTTGGCATTTGTGCAAATTCAGTTCTTCATAGTGTAATAATATAGGAGTTATTGGTCAGTTTACTGACTTACCTATATTTTGGATGAAAGGTCCGAGCAGGTCTTATCTGCACAAACCTTTCACCAATTTGCGAGTTCAACCTTTTTCCGGTATTAAATTGCTTTAAAGTGATTAGCCAAAAATGTAATTTCACGAGAGACTTCAATTTATGTTGGTCTACCAGAAAATAGACCTTTTATTGAAATTATCATAAAAGTACATTAAACATTTGTATTTTCTTTTCTGTTGGCACATTTACTTGACAGATTAATGGCTTAAGAAAATAAGAACAATATAGGAGGAAGAAGGATTGAAAGCTAAGTTAACCGAAGTTGATTATTTTGAAACAAACAGGGTGGCAACCTTTCCCATACAGGTCTCAGCTGGGCTTCTCACACGTTCAGAACACAATCAACGCCTCGTTACCTGTTGACGATACGTCTTGGAGATAAGAGTTGAAGTTTTGTGGACACTAACGGACTGTGTTGTCCAGTCCACGTCCAGATGGCTTCCGCGCGTGTGTGCTAAGTCAGACGAGCAAGAAGAACGCTTCTCCCGGCAGGAACAGAGCCAATCGCACTGACTGATTTTCAAAATAAAACTTCAGAAAACAAATTCTTTCAGAAATGAGTGTTTTGAGACACAGTAGGCTTTACTGTGACTCCAACTGAGACGTGGGTCTAATTGGCATATGACCGGAACGTTTCCAGCTTTTTCCAGAGGAAAAACCAGTTGTTAGGAAGTTCTTCCCTTCGACACTAAAGTCTAAAACGGAAGTGGATCTTTATATGGGAGGCGGGGTCTCCCCACCTCCTCAATAACTATTGGCTGGTTTAACAAAACAACGGATGTATTTTTCATCCCATAGGTAGAAGGTCTCTGACGGACAACAGGAAAACTGTTTACATAAGCGGCCAGATGGCCTGGCCTGTGAGAGTTGTGTCTATCTTGAAGACAAAACAGAGAAGGAAGTGAACAGCTTTTACCATGGCTCATGTCCCAGATTCAGAACACACTGTAATGTAGAATAAACCAGCAGAAGGTCAAACTCATGAAAGTAACAGATCATCATTAAAATGACAAAAATATACTGTTGATCAATTCTGAATTAACACACATTAAAAAGAAAGTTCAATCTGATTAATTGGTGTCCATTAATTCAAAATAATTGTAACAAAAATGGTGTCCACTTGTCTCCTTGAGAGCTTCAAGAAGGTGCAACACAGAGTTTCAGAGAGATGTGGAGAGGCCCACATCCCATACGGACATGAGAGTGCTGTATCCCTACAGTAGTATAAGAAAACAAATACAACCACATACTTTTAGAACGCTGGAGTTTTGATTAGATTTTGATGAAGTGAAAAGTATTCTTAAAATAAATAAGTTGCTAATCTGAAAATTATATCGACGATCAGTGGTGCTTGTATGATACAGACTGTCGCACCGCGAGAGAGAGTGTGTGTGCGCGTGGACAGAAAGGAGGAAGACAGAGACATCTCTGCAAGGGGAGTGGCTCTGGCTGAACCTCTTTTATACTCAGGCAGGAGACGATGTGACGACAAACATGAGCGTTTTGACCAATAAGAAAATTTAGGTGTAATTCACCAGTTCAACCCATAGAACTACCGTAAACAAGTTTTTAGACCAAATATTGCCGATTTAAACAAATACACACTGTCATGTATTGGGATGTTGACGGAGCTTACGTGATGACGTGTGTGGGGGCGGGGGAGGAGTTTGTTCTAGAAGAGCGGTGACAGGTGGTGGATGAAGATGGTTCAATAAAGTGAATGAAACGATACCACTTTGTCTATTGATTCAATTCAGAATATCTGCCTAATTCAGTAATAAGGTGGATATACAACAATGGCGACGAGGATAATAAAGGACAATGTCACGCTGAAGACAACAACGGCTTCACAAGGATAATAAAAGACGGTGTCACGCTGAAGACGTCAACGGCAACACGAGGTTAGCTAAAAAAAAGTTTAAGCTAACATGGAAAAGTCAAGTATTCAATTGTTCGCTTGCTACGCGGATCCAGCGACCCTTGGACCAAGATGGACATGGTGGCTGACATCATTTGAGCTGTATGCAGACGGTAAAGGACTTATTCTGTCTGATGATGCCACAGACGCCATTAAACAGCGGAGGCGTGCGCTGTTACTGCACTTGGCCGGACAAGACGTGCAGGACATTTTTTCTACATTACCACAAGGAGGTGAGGTTACGGATTATGAGGCTGCAGTGGCTGCGCTGAACACTTATTTTGTGCCACGAGTAAATGCAGCATATGCTCGTCAGACTTTTCACAAAATATTCCAGAAACAAGGTGAGACTGTTCAACAATTCNTACATACAACAATGGCGACGAGGAATAATGTCACGCTGAAGATAGCAACAGATTCACGTGGATAGAAAAGACGGTGTCACGCTGAAGACGTCAACGGCAACACGAGGTTAGCTAAAAAAAAGTTCAAGCTAACATGGAAAAGTCAAGTATTCAACCGTTCGCTTGCTACACGGATCCAGCGACCCTTGGACCAAGATGGACAAGGTGGCTGACATCATTTGAGCTGTATGCAGACGGTAAAGGACTTATTCTGTCTGATGATGCCACAGACGCCATTAAACAGCGGAGGCGTGCGCTGTTACTGCACTTGGCCGGACAAGACGTGCAGGACATTTTTTCTACATTACCACAAGGAGGTGAGGTTACGGATTATGAGGCTGCAGTGGATGCGCTGAACACTTATTTTGTTCCACAAGTGAATGCAGCATATGCTCGTCAGACTTTTCACAAAATATCCCAGAAACAAGGTGAGACCGTTCAACAATTTTGTACTCGCTTGAGGCAAGCTGCAAGAGACTGTGACTTTCGTGGTGATAATGATAACCAAATAAGAGATGCGGTTTTGAGCAAATGCACATCTGAATACGTGCGAAGAAAGTTACTGGAGGAGGGTCCCGGCTTGACATTGGCTCGTACATTGGAGATAGCCTCACAATGTGAGCGCGTGGAGGAGCAGATGGCAGCGATGAGCTTCACCGAGGAAAAGAAGACGGAGAACGCGGTCAACAGGATTGTAATGACAAAGAAAGGGAAATACATGAAACCAAAAGAAAAAGTGAAGGAGGAAAATAAAACAGAAAGACAGTGTTACAGATGTGGATTCACAGATCACATGGGAAAAGATCCCAAATGTCCAGCACGAGGACAAACATGCCACAAATGTAATGGTAAGGACCACTTTTCAAAAATGTGCCGCACAAAAAGGCAGAAGACACAAAAAGTAAATATGCTGGATGAATATGCTTTTATTGTGAAGGAGGACAATGTTCCTGATAAACTGTCATTTTCGGTGGGGGGAGTCAAGTTAAAAATGTTGATTGACTCTGGTGCTACAAGTAATATAATAGGAGAAAATATATGGGAAAAGCTTAAAGCTGAAAAGATAAAGTGCTATTCATATGTTACGTACTTAAAGAGCAGAGGAAGCTGTATGCTTATTCCTCAACACAAGCATTGAACATTAAAGGTGCATTCAGATGTGAAGTGAAGATTGGCAACAGGAGAGAAGAAGCAGAGTTTATTGTCATAAGAAGCAATGGTGAACCACTCCTGGGAAAAAGACTGCTATAAAGCTAAGGGTACTAAAAATAGGAGAAAATGTGGCGGCGGTCATAGAATAAAAAAAAACATTCTTCAAGAACAGTACCCAGAGGCATTTAAAGGAATAGGAAAATTAAACACCAAACAGATTAAGTTGTACATCAACTCAGAAGTAAAACCAGTAGCACAACCCCTGAGACGCATACCTTGTAATTTAAGGGATGCAGTAGAAAAAAAGATAAACGAGCTGATTGAAATGGATTTTATAGAGAGGGTGGAAGGACCTACACCGTGGGTGAATCCTGTTGTAATATTGCCAAAGAAAAATGACAAAGACATAAGACTGTGCTTAGACATGAGAAGAGCAAACGAGGCAATAATCAGAGAGAGATTTCCAATCCCCACAGTGGATGAAATACTCCAAGGACTAAATGGTTCTGCAATTTTCAGCAAACTGGATCTCAAATGGGGATACCATCAGTTGGAGCTTACCCCAGAGTCCAGAGAAATCACGACATTTGCAGTGCATAATGGAGTTTACAGATACAAAAGACTGATATTTGGTGTCTCATCAGCTAGTGAGCAATATCAACATGAGATCGCTAATGCACTGGCAGGCATTGAAGGAGTAGAAAACATATCAGATGATGTGATCATACATGCACCAGACCAGGAAACACATGATAAGCGCCTGCATGCTGTCATGAAGAGACTTGTTGAATGTGGTTTAACTTTAAACCCAGAAAAGTGTCAATTTAACATGAACAAACTGATATTCATGGGAATACTGTTAACACAAAAGGGTATTGGACCCACAACAGAAAGAGTGAGAGTTGTAGCAGAGACAAGAGAACCAAGAAATGCTGCAGAGGTGAGAAGTTTCCTCGGATTAGTAGGTTTTAGCAGCAGGTTCATCCCACAGTTTGCAACAGTGTCAGAACCTCTAAGACGTTTAACTCGAAAAGAGACGACATTCATGTTTGGGCCGGAGCAAAAGTCAGCATTTGAAACTTTAAAAGCTGAGCTAGCTAGAGCAGGAACTTTAGCTTATTTTGATAAAGAAGCCCCAACCAAAATCATTGCTGATGTGTCCAGTAGGTCTCGGCGCAGTACTAATACAGCAACAAAAAGGTGAAGAGGTACCAATTTGTTATGTGAGTCGAAGCTTGACAGACTGTGAACGCAGGTACTCTCAAACAGAAAAGGAAGCATTAGCACTGGTTTGGGCATGTGAAAGACTTCACCCATACATATATGGTAGGAGGTTTGACCTAGTTACTGACCACAAACCCCTAGAGGTCATATACAGCCAGCGGTCTAAACCATGTGCGAGAATAGAGAGATGGGTTCTCAGATTGCAACCATATAACTTCAAAGTAGTACATGTTGCTGGGAAACTAAATATTGCTGACTCATTATCAAGACTGTTATCAGATAAGATAACACAAGACACACACATACATGAGTCTGAGGAGTATGTGAGATTTGTTGCTGTAAATGCAACTCCAAAATCACTTACCACAAGACAGGTTGAGGAGCATCTGCCACAGATTCAGAATTAACAGAGGTGCGAAAAGCAGTTGAAAATGGACATTTTGAAAAATGCAAAGCATATGCACCCATTGCTAATGAACTGTGTGTGGTGGGACACATAGTTTTAAGAGGAACACGCATCGTGATGCCAGAAGAGTTAAGAGCTAAAGCAATTATGTTGGCACATGAAGGACATTTAGGAATAGTAGGGACAAAACAACGTCTCAGGACAAAAGTATGGTGGCCTGGCATGGACAAAGCAACAGAAAAATATTGCAAAACATGTCATGGTTGTCAAATGGTGGCCAGACCTGATCCACCAGAACCGTTGAGAAGCACACTTTTACCGGATGGACCGTGGCAAGATGTGGCGGTAGACTTACTGGGACCATTATCTTCAAATCACTCCATTCTTGTGCTAATAGACTATTACAGCCGTTACTATGAATATGATGTGTTGACATCTACAACTGCTGAGAAAGTCATAGACTCTATTGACAGTATGTTTAGTAGACATGGTCTACCAGTTTCCATTAGATCTGACAATGGTCCACAGTTCAAATCAGAATTATTCAAAGAATACTGTGAGAACAATGGAATAAAACATGTGAGGACAACACCAAAATGGGCTCAAGCCAACGGAGAAGTTGAGCGTCAGAACGCATCACTGATGAAGAGGATCAGAATTGCACAAGCTGAAGGACTGGACTGGAAACGAGAACTAAGAAAATATGTGACAGCTTATCGCAGCATTGAACATGCAACCACAGGCAAAAGTCCTGCAGAACTTTTATTCAACAGAAAAATGAGAGGAAAATTACCGGACATGAGTGAAACAAACACAGCTGCGTTGGATGTACGTGACAGAGACGCAGAACAAAAAGGAAAAGCGAAAAATTATGCTGACATCCGAAGAAAAGCTCAACATTCAAAAATAGAGCTGGGAGACACAGTGCTGGTTCAACAGGAAAAAGTTGACAAATTAACAACACCATTTAATGCAGTACCACACAAAGTCGTGAGCAAAACAGGAAACCAAGTTGTGGTTGAATCACCAACAGGAGCTAGGTATCACCGAAACACCACACATGTAAGAAAATATGAAACTAAAGAAAGAGAGTGTGGACAAAGAATGTTTTCTGAAAATAATGACTGAGGCAGAAAAAGAAGAGGACACTTACATTACAACACCACAAGAGGGCACTCAAGACTTAGAAATGGAAAAGGTAGTCAGACCCCAGAGAATCAGAAAGACTCCAGAGAGGTTTCGTGATTTTGTATTAAAAAAAAGAGAAAATGTATGTTCAGGGTTCTAAGAAATGTAAGTTGTTTTAAGCTGTTTTGTGACTAAGGAAGTGTATTGGTAAGCCAGAAGGCGAGAAGATGATGGAAAAAAAAACTGATGACTAAATGTATTGAGGGAGAAATTGTAACTAACGAAAAGGGGGATGTCATGTATTGGGATGTTGACGGAGCTTACGGGATGACGTGTGTGGGGGCGGGGGAGGAGTTTGTTCTAGAAGAGCGGTGACAGGTGGTGGATGAAGATGGTTCAATAAAGTGAATGAAACGATACCACTTCGTCTATTGATTCAATTCAGAATATCCTGCCTAATTCAGTAATAAGGTGGATATACAACACACACAAATACATGGAAATTAACACAGACGTGTGCTCTAAAACATTTTAAACACTAGTTTATCAGCTAAAAAAGTTAATTTTGAGGTGAGTTAACACTTTAAGTCTCATGTCCAAAATTGATATAGAAATTGAAAGTAAAATTGGGTTTCTTCCAAAGAAATAGATCATGTCTGACTAACACTGAATGTTAGGAAACACCTTGTGTCTGTGACTTTCCTTCCCTCCATTGATTACGGTGACATTCTCTACATGAATGCTCCTACAAGCACCTGCAGATGTTGGATGTTGTCTATCATGGTGCATCCTGCAGATGTTGGATGTTGTCTATCATGGTGCATCCTGCAGATGTTGGATGTTGTCTATCATGGTGCATCCTGCAGATGTTGGATGTTGTCTATCATGGTGCATCCTGCAGATGTTGGATGTTGTCTATCATGGTGCATCCTGCAGATGTTGGATGTTGTCTATCATGGTGCATCCTGCAGATGTTGGATGTTGTCTATCATGGTGCACCCTGCAGATGTTGGATGTTGTCTATCATGGTGCACCCTGCAGATGTTGGATGTTGTCTATCATGGTGCATCCTGCAGATGTTGGATGTTGTCTATCATGGTGCATCCTGCAGATGTTGGATGTTGTCTATCATGGTGCATCCTGCAGATGTTGGATGTTGTCTATCATGGTGCATCCTGCAGATGTTGGATGTTGTCTATCATGGTGCATCCTGCAGATGTTGGATGTTGTCTATCATGGTGCATCCTGCAGATGTTGGATGTTGTCTATCATGGTGCATCCTGCAGATGTTGGATGTTGTCTATCATGGTGCATCCTGCAGATGTTGGATGTTGTCTATCATGGTGCACTAAGATTCATAACTGGTTGTGATTATCGTACCCACCACTGCACCCTGTATTCACTGGTTAACTGGACATCATTAACTTCACACAGACTCTTCCACTGGTACATTTTCATCTTTAAATCACTTCTTGGTCTGTTAACTTCATATACTGCATCTCCACTTGTCACTTCGTCAGTGCAGCTACAGCGTGCGCTCTCAGGACATAATTACTTGCAGTGTCCCCTCAGTGTGGACCGAATTTGTCAAAAGGGCCTTCTCTTTACTCCGCACCTTGCAAAAAGATCTGAAGTTGTCAACTTTGACCTCTCTAAGAGATTTTAAGCTGTTAATTTCAATGCAGACATGTTCCGGTTTTTAGTATTTTACAGTTTTACAATGTAGCTGTTTTTGTTTCGTTTTATATCTTCTTTTATTTACTTTTCATTTTATAAGCTTTTGTCTATTGTTGTCTGCTCTTTATTTAAAACAGGTTTCTCTTGAAAATGAGTAATCGAGGCTCAATGAGACTAACCTGTATAAATATTGAGGTTTAATGAAAACTAAACTCTTGGAAAAACATATGTTTCATAAAACAATACTCTGATACTGCCCCAGCTGAAGAATTACAGAGTTCATCTTTCAGACAACGCAGGTTCACCTTTAAACACGTTTTGATCAAATGAGACACACGACAGGATTTCATTTAGTATTTATTGTCAAGAATAAATGAAAATGAAACTGACAAATTCCATACATTCATAGAATGTCACAAACGTCTCGGCTGATACTTTAGTCAAACGGCGTCAAGAACAAAAACTGTTTAGTTTTCTTCCTTTGTTAAAAATCTGCTTCGGTTTGAATAACAATTTGAAGACAACATACTGTATTATGCAAGATGCCTGGGAAGAATAATGTTTATTTGCACTGCCCAGCTAGTTCTAAACCGTACCAAAAAGTATTCAAGTATTCCCTGTCTGTGTATTCATGTGCTGGATGAGATACTAAATCATCTGTTTTTTTACCCATCACATCACTGGTATTTGTGGATCACATTGTGTGGCACAGAATAAAGTTTAAGTAAACAGTATCTACATGTACAAATAAAAAAAATAAAAAATAAAAATGGGTCTTGCACATGTATTTGCCGTTTGGTTTACAATGCTGTCTCCATGCATTTACACATGCATTTACAGAAAGTGCATGAAAAGGAGAAAAATCAATCATGAGCATTTTGCAGACCAGATCCCACCAGGTGGAGCCTGCAGACCAGAAACCATGAACAACCTCCATTAAAGCCAGTGAAATGCACACAGGCTGCACATTAATCTGTTTTTTTGTTTTTAAGGTGTGAGTTAAAAGATGTTCTCGTGAAGAACGACACCCCCAGCTGTCAAATCTAACCGAACTGTAAAAGTATTTAATTAAAGCGTACCTGTACATCCTGCGGCTTGTCACAACATGCACAGAGGGTATACTAGGGGAAAAACACCACACATTAAAAAAACAGAGGTGGGGAGCAACATATCTCAATGGCAACACTGTGTAAGTTTAAAAACATCAAAAAATTAAATCATATTACAAAATCCTGCTATTTGAAACCACAAAGGCAAAAACAATCACATTGGACGGGCGTCAGACTTGAAAAGGAGTCGAGTAATTTGCTGAAAAAGAAGCCGGGAGTCTGAAAAATGTTCATTCAGAAGTTGTTCTGCAGAGGCAACGCACTGAAAGGCTGAGCGTAGCAACAAGGCATGTGTTGAAAACAGCCACACCAAGCCGAAGCTTTTTCACCTACAGCTCATGTAGAAACAACAAAACACTTTCAAGTATTAAAACCCGTCTTGGCCTGAGGCTTTTATTTGAGCTCAAATGTTGCAAAACAGCTAAATAGAAATTAATCACATCGTGAGGCAGAAGCTATCACAATCTTTGAAAAAATACTACTCATGAAACGTTTAAAATATTCATCATCTGCAGCACTGATTAGTTTTTATTTGATTTTTATAGAAAAAAATACAACTTAGATCATGTGCTGAACATTTTTAACTCTTTTCAATTGAGCACAAAAAGGTTAATTGCTGCTAGTTAATATTGTGGGATCAAATCAAAACTTTTAGTGTAAAAATGAATTTATAAAGATAAATTTTGATTTTTCTTATTGAAATGTTGGGGGATCACAAATAACCGAAAAAAGTGTCCAAATCCATCTATAATCTTCAGCAAAATTTTTTTTGACTTATTGTTTAGCCTCGGCTCATCACATCACTTTCATCCCTATACATCCATTGCACAATAAGAAATAAATACAAGCATGAAAACAAGTATGTAAAATATGATTTAAAATAAAAAAACATTTTACTTTGTTTCCCCTTTTTCTGGAGTTAAAAACGAACTGTTTATACAAATCATTATTAACAGATCAGGTGGCCTCCTCGATTCAATTTCAAACTGGTTGGTGTGCAAACGTGGCCACTGGTTTGGAGTTTCCCTTTTAAAATGTCTAAAAAGTGCTCTTTTATTTTTAAAACTGTAAATAATTTTATACAGTAACCACATTTCTGAAAAAGTTGGGACGTTTTGTCAAACACAAATAAAACAGATTTTGATTATTTGCAAATCTCATAAACCCATATTTTATTTATAACTGCATCAAAATAACACTAAGAAAGTGCTTTTTTAAATTATTATTTTGATTTATAAAAGTAGGTTATTTTGAATTATAAAGGAGCAACACATCTCAAAAACTTCCCAAGAATGGGAAACCAAACACTGGAAAAGTAAATGGTGCAAATAAACAGCTGGATGGACATTTCGTACCCGGTTAATTAGCTTCCAGTCAGCAAGATGACGGGGTGTCAAAAGAACATTTTGGGGCCTTCAGGGGCCACTGCATTCAAAACAAGTCTGGTTCTGTTCTGGACTGCATGGGCTCAGGAACAAGCCTACAAATAATTGTCCTTAATGACAGTTCACGGTGCCATCCACAAACTCTGCTTAAAGCTCTATCAGGCAAAGAAGGAGTCGCATGTGAACGCCATCCTGACCAAAGATCATTTCAAATGGACTGAGTCAAATTGAAAAAATATTATGTGGCCAGACAAACCAAATTTAATTTTATTTTTTACAAGGCCACATCCTCCATGCTGAGGAGCGGGATCATCCATCTCTTTGTAAGTATACAATTCAAAAGCCTGCCTCTCTGATGGTATGGGGGTACGTTAGCACCTCTAAGATGGAAAGGCTTCATTAATATAAAAAAAGCACATTCAGTACTCTCGAACAGCTAGAATCCTCCATCTAAACAGAATGTGACAACATTCTCCCACGAAAAACTCCAACATGTAGTCTCCTCAGGGCCTGCATTTAGACTGTTGTTAAAAGAGGCGCTGGTAAATTTGAGACATGCGGCTGCCATAAAACTCTAAATTGCTTTTTTCTTAATCGTACAATTTCTTAGTTTCAGCAGCACCTTCAGCAATAATAATAATAATAATCTTTATTTGTATAGCACCTTCAGTAAAGGTCCAATGTTTACTATGTTCTATTGTGAATAAAATATGAGTTTGACATTTACAATTTTGCATTTTAACAACATTCCAACCATTTTGGAATCAGTGTTGTAATAAAGTTTTAAAACCCGTTTGTCTTGATGCCAGCAAGACCAAAAAAAAAAAAAAAAACTTTTCAATAAACTTAAACAAAAAAAAACAACTACTAGGCAAAGGCAACCGAGAGTTAAAAATGTCTAAAACAGTTTAAATTCATTGACTGTCAGTGGATGAGTGTTAAAATGTATACTTGTTCTCTATGTGCCACTGAAGGTTTCCAGGTTTCCTTTACATATTTGCCTTTTCAGGAGCATAAATTTATCATTTAAAATCTGCGACTCAATCTGCGGAAAAAAATAAAAATAAAACTCTCCTGTTAAACAGTGGAGCTACATAAAGAACGGTAAACATTTTTGACATTTTGTGTGTAAACTGGCAGTTCTTTTGTTTCAAGATGGACGCTTTCCTTTTGTCGTTGCAAATTGTTCATGAAAAAACGTCACAATTGGTCATGCACACAAAATATTGCTTCAAAGTCTCATGAAGACTTAGGCATGAGCAGCTAACTGGTCCGTCTGTCTTCTCAGAAGAAACAAAAAAAGAAGTTTTCCTCGTTACATTCGATCTTGCAGATCTTGCAGTCCTACGGTTTGCTGCCATGGTAGCAACCGGATTTGTAAAGATCCAAATTGCTACTAGTGTTGCAATGACAGTACTTGAAATGTTGTTTTTTTACACCACTGCCACTTGTTCCCTCAATCTGTTTTCCCATTCTCCTGAGGTGCTGCAGTTTTGCTCCGGCGTGCAGATCGCAACACTCTGTAGCAACCCCGTGCAATCTTGTGCATCCACATGACGTTCATGATGTCCAGACAGATGCTGGAGCAGATCCAGGCCACGCGGCCTCCCCAGGGCAGCAGGTCGAAGGCCTCGGTGCCGTAGACTGCATACATACGACCGTAGTACACTGGCATGACAGCGATGCGGACCATAAAAAAGACTGCTGCCATGGCGACGCCGTTTGCCATATTGGGCCGGGATGTCTTGGGATATCCTAGAACCTCAAAAAACCAACTGAAACAAAGAACATCTGTATGAGAACACTGTCCCAGGACAAACGGCAAAGCTGCGACTGTTGGAGGCTAGTTGGCCGTTCAAGAAATGTGGAAAACGTACAGTTGTAGTTTTAGTGAATCCTGGATGTTTGCCTCCAAGCAACCAATAATTATGTGGCAATTTTTGACAATCACAACCTACTTCTGTGTCTATGGATGCAATATTTATTTATTTGTCCACATCGTACCCTCCTCAGCCTGCACTGTACCCATATTGACACCCGGCCCCACGTTTAGTATTTAAGCTACCGGACTGCACCTTTAAAATGAAGACAGGTAGATAAGACTAGTTTTTAATATTTACAATCAGAGTGATTTTTAAACAGCGACAATAGGATCAGCTGTTTTCTCTTACAGCTGAGTTCTTGTGCCGGTGCCAACAAACAGCTGTAGACGTAGAAAAACTAAAATGTGAAGGGTTCGAGACGCCCACAGCAACTTTACAACTTGACAAAGAACATTTATTTCATGTTTTTTTGAATAGGTTCAAAGTTAAAGCAACAAGACTTCCAGCCTCCGTGCCTAATGCCAGCAGACTGAGAACCGTCACAAGCATTTTAAACATTCTGGTGACTTCCTCAAGTTCAACAGTCACCGTCAATCTCAGCAAAGTGAGAAACTGAGTTCACTGTAAAATGTTTATATCAAGTGATTTTCTTTACATTCTTCAATAAACATGGCTAAGATGGAAAGCTGTGACTGAGTGGTTAGAGCAATCGTCCTCCAGTGGGCGAGTTGGAGGTTCAATTCCACCAGCAGTCACATGCTGAAGTGTCCCTAGGCAAGACATTGAACCCCTCATCTCCGATGTGTGTCCCATCGGTGTCTGAATGTGATAAAGCTCTGATTATTCACTGTACAGATGAATGTGTAAATGAGAAACAGATTGTTGTAAAGAGCTTTGAGTCTTGATAAGATAGAAAGGTGCTTTATAAGCACAGTCCATTTAACATTTAACATGAACTGTGTTAGCTATGAGTGGTTTATTACAACATAAAGAAGGAAACAGATATTATGCAATAAGTAGAGCGTGCAAGCTGCAGTA
>JBBPBX010002194.1:23634-66590 GCA_038048925.1 Garcialebias charrua | reverse complement strand
TACTTATAAACCAATTTTTGGCTGAGATCTGACGATTTCCTTCATTCTGACATGGAAAATGTTGAACATTACCATTTCAGCCACTAGAGGACCCTTGTCCAATATGGCAAGCCAAGTGCCTCATTATTTGGTAAAAATGGATATTAATGAGACTTGCCATATTTGCCATACAAAGCCTCCTTTGTCTCGCTCTGGAACTCCTTGAGCAAACGTCAAATCAGCTGCATTTCGCTGCACCACCCAGGCAAAATGCAGCTGATTTGACCATCAAAGTGCATTCATTGACAAGTTATAATAATAATAATAATAATAATAATAATAATAATAATAATGAATTCAATTTATAACGCACTTTTCATTAGTGAAAATCTCAAAGTGCTACACACATTCATAAACCGGTGGTGGCAGACTACCATGCAAGGTGCTTTCCAGTCCTACCGGGAGCAACTCGGGGTTAAGTGTCTTGCCCAAGGACACAACAACACATGGTGTGGGGAACCGGGATTCGAACCACCAACCTTCCGATCGGGGGACGACTGCCATTACCACTACGCCACGGCCGCCCTTCAAGTTCAACTGAGACACACCTTTACTATAAATTCGAGCAAACAAATAATTGTTTTTAAGTGTTAATCTGGTTAAATTCTTGTTAAAGTCCTTCCTTGCACGCTCCTGCGGCCGCCATTTGGCAGCTTATCAATCTTTGGCACAACACCGGCCCACATTTCCAGGTTGTCAACGGTGACATGTAATACATGTGACTTATACGGCGAAGCGATGCATTTATGTTTTTTCCACTTTATAAGACCTATTTGAACTAATGCGAATTATACGGTGGTGCGACGTGTACGGCAGAAAATACAGGTGGTCCTCAACCTACGGCGATCCGACTTTACGAACGCATCATATTAATAAAAATATGGGAAAAAAATTGTGTTTAAATGTTCTTGATTTCATGTGTACAGCACTTTGTTGCAGCTGTGGTTGTTTTAAATGGCTTTACAAATAAAGTATTATTATTTTTTTTATGATATTTTTTAAGCATATTTACACAGTTTCCAGTTTTCGGCACTGCCGCCGTGTCCGCCATTTTGCGGTTAGCTTCGGTTAGCTCCGGCTAAGACAGCCGGCTTTGGAGGACTGTGTGTCCGATAAAAGGTTGCCTCATACGGATAAATGAGCTGGAAAGGCTTTCAGCAGTGTCCGCCATTTTGCAGTTAGCTTCGATTAGCTCCGGCCAGAGCTGGGAGCTGAACGGCGGTTTTGCGGAGGGATGGATGGACAAAGGAAAACGCCTTGGGCCGCGTGAAGCAGCAGACAGCGAGCGTGACCGGAGGAGCCACGAGCTAACATGCTAACGCTAGCCCCTTCGGGGACATGGAGCTGACGGGCGGCAGAGACGCCTGCTGCAGCTGGGAGCTCGCCTTGATGTCCGCCTGGTAGCCTCAGATGTTGGATGAACACCGAGCTAACATGCTAAAACGTAGATAAACAACTGCTAGCCTTTTGGAGGGATGACACCGAGCTAACGGAGGGCTAAAATGCTAACGCGTCCCGACCGGGGACACAGAGCTGAACGGGCGGCAGAGACCAGCTCACAGTAAGAAATTGTATTTTTTTATTTAATTACTGTATGTCTCTAAATGTACTGTACTGTATGTGTTTTGTGATAATTATATAGGGTACTGTGTTAGGATAGGCGAAGTGCTTGGTAACTTGGTAACTGTACTGGGGCGGCCGTGGTGTAGTGGTAATGGCAGTCGTCTCCCGATCGGAAAGTTGGCGGTTCGACTCCCGGGACCCGCACCATGTGTCGTTGTGTCCTTGGGCAAGACACTTAACCCTGAGTTGCTCCCGGTAGGACTGGAAAGCACCTTGCATGGTAGTCTGCCGCCACCGGTTTATGAATGTGTGTAGCATTCAATACATGTGTAGCACTTTGAGATTTTCAGTAATGAAAAGTGCGTTATAAATTGAATTAATTATTATTATTATTATTAGTACCGTACATGTACGTGTATAAGTGGCGGCTCATGTGTAATTCCGACTTACGGCAATTTCGTGTTACGAACGGCCGCAGGAACGGAACTCGTTCGTAAGTCGTGACCACCTGTACAGTATTGTGAAGTGAAAGTCCTTCACACTAAGATGGGGGCATAAGAATAAATGTATAAAATGGGTTTTCAGCTGAATTGGAACATTACATTTTATGTTCATAATAAACCTGCTAATTTATTTGTCTTTAAATCAAAGAAACTAAGTTCACTGATAAGAAAAGAAACAGCTAGCATGCTGCATGTCAATCTTTTTGTTTACTGCATGCTGCTCGTTAAATGTCATCATTTGAAGGAAAGTTTTACTTTGGTCCAAAACAAAATCTTAAAGAGAAATAAGGTTGCACAAGTCAAAAAAAATGTTAGCATTCATAATAATAATAATAATGAATTTAATTTAGAACGCACTTTTCATTAACGAAAATCTCAAAGTGCTCCTTGAAAGGAAAATATCTACAACAAACTGATATCAATAAGGTTTCCCTGAATAAAATGTTAAAATCACAATTTTCTAAACACTAAATTAACTTTAGGAGAAAGCCAGACGGACAGAGTCACCAGACACTGGCAACATGGAGGTACTATATGCCAATAAAGATATATTCTATTCTATTCTATTCTATTCTGGATTTCTCTAATATCTCAGTCCATCAGCAACAAAAACTGTAACTTGTGTAAATTTGCTAACACAAAGAGAAACATAAAAAAAAAACGCTTCCATAAAAATTAGCATGTTGCACACTCATCATCCATTTTATTAGGTGCACCCAATATTTGCTTGTAAATACAAAAGGCTAATCATCCAATCACATGGCAGCAACCCAATGCATTTAGGCATCTGGATGTGGTGAAGGTGACTTGATGAAGTTGCTGCTGAGCACCAGAATGTGGAAGAGAGGATTTAAGTGGCCTTGAACACGGTGTGGTCATTGGTGTCAGAAAAGCATGTTTGATATTTCAGAAACTGCTGATCTGTCGTGCACAAACATCTACAGGGTTTACAGAGACCAGACTCTCTGTTTTGAGTCTCTTATTTTGGTGAGCCTGTGCAGATCGTAGATCCTGTCCCCAGCTGACAGAAGTGGCCCCTGGTGTGGTCCTTTGCTGCTCATCTGCTTCAAGGCTGAACATGTGGTCTGTTCAATAATTAATCAATCAATCAATGATTATTTACACCCTGTAAGAGCCTAAATGATCATGTGTTGGGTTGTTTATGGTGGCACAGATGTTCAGATTTGTCCAACACTTCAGGTAATTGCATGAGGGGCGTGGTCACATATTACTTAGATTACTTAGAGATGGTTAGTAGATTTTTTTTTGTGCAAACTTTTCTGTTGACCGTCACTCTTTAGGACCGGCACCCTTTGTGATCGTCACCCTTTAGGACCGTTACTTTTTTGATTGATATCTTATCTTTTTCAGTCATACTTGTTTGCTGGATGGCAAAAGTCATTGTGTTAGTTTTAATTAAATATGCAAAACACAAGTTGGACTCAGCATGGATGATTGGAGACGCGTCACAGAGCAAACCCTGCTCAGCCGGCAGCGTCTTTAATTTGTGTATCCAAGTCACTACACAGCCCTTTACAGCAACAACAAGTTGCTCAAAGCGCTTCACTGCACAAAAGTTCAAACAAATAAGAACAATACAAAAATCACAAAAATGCCCAAGTGAAAAAACCTGCTTGAATAAAAGAAGTTTTAAGATTCGATTTGAAACAGCTCAGATCAAGTCGTGAGGAACTGCGCTCCACAGTCACAAGGCCCGGCCACTCCAACGTTTGCATTTGGACTTTGGGACGTCCAGTAAAGAAGCACTAGTTGATCTTAAGGTCGTCTCAGACTCACAGAAAGCTAGTAGGTCAGCTCAGTTACCACGAAGAGCTTTAAAAGCAAACAATAAGATGGTATTCTGCACACCCTGGGTGTAACAAGTTATCTGAGCTACTGTTGCTCTGAACCAGAGCGGTCGTTTCTAATCCGGCCCAGCCTGACCACGAATCATACAGTAAAAATAAAACTAAGTATGCACAATATAACATTGTGTTAATCTACTTGTTGAGGAGGAGGCAGGTCTGACAGGCTGGTTTAAAGAGATTTTTAAAAAGTTGCGTTAAGCTCAGATGGACAATCTGTCACTGCACGCGTCCGCTGACCCGCCGGTTGAAATGGACTTGCGACCTGTCCAGGGTGTACCCCACCTTCCGCACAGCGATGGCTGGACATGGGAACCAGCGACCCCCGCGACCCGAAAAGGAAGAAGTGGGTAAAGATAACGGATGGATGGATTTGCGGATCACCGGCCGCGTGCGTCTCTGCACCTTCTGTCACCTGCGGTGAAGGAAGTAGCAGCATCTACAAAAGCCGAAGTGAGCAGCGAGTTCAATTAAAATAGCTAAAAAAATAGCTGTTCTATATTTTTCAAATGAATTTGCTCTAAATATATTTTTGTTCGTCTGTTTACTGCCAAATTTTAGTTGATTTTTTTTAGGCTAATCGTTTTGTATGTTAATATCCATTTGGTGAAACAAGAAATCTTATATTTTCCTTTCTTTTAAATGTGTTTTTAAAATACTATGTCAAACAGATTTGCTTACCAAAGCAGTAAAAGCTTCATAAAAACATTTTGTTTTGTTTTTAATTGCAGGTTTGGGCCTGTAATTACAGTTAATTTAATCAAGTCAGGTTCGGGAAAAAATGGCTACGGGCTGGGGCCGGATGTTTTAGGCTACAAATTTAGACCAATAACCATTCAGAGCCACTTACAGCCCCTTTCTTACCCACTGGTGCGTTTTCACCACGTCTAGATGCCTCAACGCATTGTGTCCCTGGTTCATTAGCTATTTGTGTTCACAAGCAGTTGAACAGGTGAACCTAATAAAGTGGCTAGTGGGTGTTTTCTTGTAAGGACTAATTGCTGATCATTATGATCAGCAATTAGTCCTTACAAGAAAACGACATACAGTACAAACATTTTGTTTTTAATTGGTTTAAAAAAGAGAAACACATGGGGACACAATGTGATTTGCCTGAACGTTAGCAAATACAGAGCAAACTTTAACATAGCACATGTGTATTATAGAAAAATACAAACATTCAGCCAGCCACTAGTTCAGGGAGCAATCAAAAGCCATGCAGAGTAATGAGCGCCATGTTTACAGGACGGACTTGCTTTTCACTTTGTTCTGAGTGGAAACGCCTGCTTTTATATTCTGCCAAAAATCTTGAACCACCCACACGCCTCAACTGGCAAACTCAGTGAGTTTTGAAGCAGTCGGGCTAAAGTGATGCTGTCAAAACTGTCCCATACATTTGAATTATTAGATCTGATTTAAAAAGTGCATCAATTATATAAAGTGTTACGAGTAGTTTCAAAATCAATATCTGTGCTTCTGAGTGACGATTGTTCCAATTCTTCCACCAACATGTGAATTAAAGTGAGATAAAAAAAAAAACTAAAGACATAACACCCACACAAAATATAAAAAATGATTATTTGGCGAGCAGTGGTAGAATACTTACCATCATGGCTGAAACAGAAGCTGGTCATTGAAACATACTTACAGTACTATGTCCTACAAACATCTGCACTGCCCTTTATGCACCATGCCATGTCAGCCACCTTGCATGAGCATGCTGGTACCTCTAGGAACTGGTAAGTCCATACTGTGACTGGGCATCATATCTGCTCAGTACAACACAATAGCAATAACAGCAGACAAGACAGGAATAAAGAAGTCCCCATCTAGATCAAGACCTGCTCTGAGTTCTAAAACCTGTTGGGAGTTTTTGCATGAACAGGGATGACGCAACCCAACATGGTTCTCTGGTAGTTTTTGCATGTAGGATTTGAAGAGGGGCTGCTCACGTTAAGAGTCAGCGAAGGACAAACACACACACACACATATAATATGTATGTATTAGAAGAAAACAAAAAAAAGAAAGCCACGACAAATTGGAAGCAAATAAGAAATAAAAGACACTGAGAAACAAAGCATGCACCTAATGTTGTCTGAGAGTTAAAACACACAAAAGACAAGAACAAGCTGCTAATAAATACATCATGAATGCCTTGAACAGTCTGATCAAGGCATTTGGAACTGACTGACTAATAATGAAAACACATCAACACAATCGTGAAATTAACCTAATTTGCCCTCCAGTGATACCACGTTTAACTGAATGCCACCATCAGGCCGTGTTTTATTTTGTGACTTTTGGTTGAATTTGAACAGGAACACTGAAACATAAATACACTTAACATATTAACTAAATAAACCTCAACAACATGAGACAAATCTGACTGGATGCAAAACTAAATGAAATATAACACTAGGCCTGTCGCGACAAACTATAAATCAACGAATCACATGATAAATGAAAAATATCAACAAAGGTGGGCAAATGAACGCTAGGGGCCGCTAATGCGCTAATCCGCTTACAACGGACCTAACGTTTTTGTCAGCGTAACAGCGGAGTGACTAACTTTTATAATTCATAAGCGGATTTGTGCTATTTTTATTTAAAATGCAGTACCGCTAATAACTAATTATCTATCAGTAAAAACGAATAAACTTATTTAGGGGCTCTTATGCTGGCACCGTAGCTGCTTGCTTTCCCTTGCTCCCTCAGAGCAGAGAGGAGGGAGGGTTGGAGGGGGGCAGAGGGGAGAACAGACGCGGATCTACCATGTAGGCAAATGATGCCGTTGCCTGGGGCTCCCAATCAGCAGGGGCCCCGGCCCCGCCCCGCCCCGGCCAGTCACCTACATCATTAACATTGCTCATGCTTGTTAATGCTGGTGAAGATTCTCAGTCGTCCAGGACATGATAAATCAAAAAAAGGCGTTCAATACAGAACAACTGGACTTTATTTGTAACAGAAGACGTTTCGCTCATCATCCGATGAGCTTTCTCAATTCAATGAAACAGACAGTGTGCGCGTGGAGTTATAACAGTCGAGTCACGCACCAACATACCGGGTATGTAAATTTCAAGCTCTGTTACAAATAAAGTCCAGTTGTTCTGTATTGAACGCCTTTTTTTGATGCTTGTTAATGTACATTTAACATAAAAATAATTATAGTTACGATGAAAACGATCATTAAAAACGCAATACAAAAACCGGTCGATTTCTGTATCCCCCTACTAAAAATGGACTATTCCATCTTGACATCTTCCGGGTCAGAGGTGAACTCGGGTGCTAACGTTTATGGCTAGCTGTTGCGCTCGGTCTCTTCATAAATCCGCAGAGAACCCCGCTGTTTCAAGCCAAATTAACGCGGCCGGAGGATTGTATTGTGTGTTTTGTGTCCACCACTCGACGGTGAGTCGTTTGTTTTATGTATTTGGGTTCCTTTTATGTAGAAATGCGGTGGCGACACGCCCGTGTATTTGAGATTTAAAAGTGGTCTTAGGGATTAAAAGATCATTCTCATTTTGTTAATTTCGTGGCCGAATAGAATATATGTACGTAAAGTATTAAATAAATCCTTTGATTTTTGTAATTTCATCCTTTTAGGATCATTTTAGTTACTTTTCATTAAATCTGTTGACTGCCTATAGAATTTTGGAATTGGTTTAATTTATTTTTCGGTTGCGCAACAAAAAAGAAATTACTATTTGTTTTTTGAAACAATATTGAAGTAAATTAAGCTTAATTGACTCTTATATGAATTAAACTTGGATACAACTTGGAAGTGCACTTTAAAACTTGATCTCTAACTTTAATTTTACCTGTACTGTTGATGTGGTCTTTGAATTGAAGTTATAATAATAATAATGTAATAAACTTTATTTGTATAGCACCTTCCTGCAATGCCTTGCATTGACCAAGGTGCTTAACAGATATAGGATAATCTAAAAAAATAAATACAAAGTATGTGCATGTGTAATGAAGAATATAATTTGTACGTGCAGCTGTTAATACATGTAAAGTTTTTTTTTTTAAATGTTTGTTGCTCTTTTTGCCAACTGTGATGTTTCTTCTGTCCAGGACTGTAAATATCCAGGTGGGTCAGGAGGAGTTAATGGGAAGCTGCTGCTGTGACGTAAGAGGTAGGATAAAGGTGTATAACAGTTCATGCACTGCTAGTTGGCAGTCTAGTGCAAATATTGCATAACTTGTTGGCTAGCAATTGTTGAATTTAATTAGCGGTTTAGGATTTAGCTTCCCCTAATGCCCGGAAGGCCTCTGGTCCTGACAACATACCTGGTCGTGTGCTGAAGGACTGTGCAGGGGAACTCGCAGCGGTCTTCACGGACATCTTTAACATCTCACTGAGCCAGGCCATCGTCCCCACCTGTTTCAAAGCCACCACCATCATCCCTGTCCCAAAGAAGGCAACGCCCGCATGCCTCAATGACTATCGCCCAGTAGCACTCACCCCCATCCTGATGAAGTGCTTTGAACGGCTAGTCATGAAAAGCATCACATCTGTCCTCCCTGCCTCCCTGGATCCCTTCCAATTTGCATACCGACCTAATCGCTCAACCGACGATGCCATCTCCTCTGCCCTCCACACAGCTCTCACACATCTGGACACGAAGGACTCTTATGTTAGAATGCTGTTCATCGACTTCAGCTCGGCATTCAACACCATCATCCCCCAACAGCTCATCCATAAACTGGACAGTCTGGGGCTGAACACCTCAATGTGTAACTGGCTGCTAGACTTCCTGACCGGGAGACCACAGACAGTACGGATCGGGAGTAACACATCTAGCACCATCACATTGAACACAGGGGCCCCACAAGGATGTGTGCTGAGCCCCCTTCTATTCACCCTGCTAACACACGACTGCACACCATCGTACAGCTCCAACCACTTCATCAAGTTTGCGGACGACACAACAGTGGTAGGTCTCATCAGCAACAACGATGAGACGGACTACAGGAACGAGGTGAGCCGCTTGGCCTTGTGGTGCGGACACAACAATCTCACTCTCAACGTGGAGAAGACAAAGGAGATTGTCGTGGACTTCAGGAAGAGGGATGCACAACATGCCCCTCTGACCATCAACAGCACCGCAGTGGAGAGAGTGGACAGCACCAAGTTCCTGGGAGTGCACGTCTCAAAGGACCTGTCCTGGAGCAGGAACACTGCAGCACTGGCCAAGAAGGCTCACCAGCGCCTCTACTTTCTCCGCAAGCTGAAAAGGGCTGGAGCTTCAACCCCCATCATGTGCACCTTCTACAGGGGTGCCATAGAAAGTGTCCTGACCAGCTGCATCACGGTGTGGTTTGGTGCATGCACTGCATCATGCCGCAAGAGCCTCCAGCGCATCGTGAAAGCAGCTGAGAAGATCGTCGGCACCTCCTTGCCCTCACTGCAGGACTTACACAGCAAACGCCTCACTCGGAAAGCCCACTGCATGGCAGGTGATCCCACACACCCACTACACAGCCGCTTTAGACTGCTGCCATCAGGGAGGAGACTGAGGAGTCTCCAGGCTCGAACCAGCAGACTGAGAGACAGCTCTGTTCATCAGGCAGTCAGAATGCTAAACACTCTGCCTGCTCTGCCTCCCCTCCCATTTGAACTGCCTTAACACAAAAAACTTTCTCACACATTACCACTCAACACAAAGTTTTTAACACTGGACCCTGTGTCATCAAACGGGTTATTCACTAAACTCTCGGTCATGTACTCATTCAGTTTGCACTACTTCTCATATTTGCACTAATGTTTGTATTACATTACTGCCTATAGTCATACTACTGTTTACATTCACTGTTTACATTTATTAATACGGTTTACATTTATTACTACTGCTTTACATTTATTACTACTGTTTACATTTACACTACTTTTATCTACACTACTGCAGATACATATACAGCATTCTCTGACTAGCCTTATCTAAGGATGCCAAATGTGCCTTATGTGCCTCACTGCATATGCCACTTTGCCTCTATACCAACATCAACTACCTCATACATATACTGTGTACATTAACTTATATGCTGCTGTGCCACTCTTTGCAAATGTCAATGCTAGAACCTTCAGTTTATTTTATAGATATACTTTTTATACTTTTTATACTACTATGCAAAAACTCAGGACAGTATTACACTTTTATTATTTCATTTTATGCTTATGTTCATTGGGTGTTTGGTGTTTTAGGGGTGTTTGGTGTTTCAGTGTTGGTGTAAATTTTCATACTTTTATACTATTATGAAAAAACTCAGGACAGTGTTACACTTTTACTATTTTATGCTTACCGTAAAAACCGTTGTATTATACGCAGTATTTTTGCTAATTTGAATGTCCAGCGTATTAAACATCGAAGAGTATTATTTATGGATTTTTTCCCATATTTTTAGACTCATTTTTCGCTCTGATTCTTCGTTTTTCATTTTTGGCGAAAATGGTGCAGTACCAGTTTCGGCCGCTATAGAGGCGCTGTAGGCAGCAGCCAGCTGAGGACTCAGAGAGTGAAGAGGAAGAGGGGCAACTTCCAGAAGTTTCTACTTGCCGTGTCCGAACAAAGCCTCCTTTGTTCGGACTGACTCTGTCGCTGCCCGCTCCCTGCTGTGGATGTAGCTGCTATTAGCTGTGAGGTTCGCTGTTTTTGTTTGCAAGATACCACTCATAAACCACACCGCGGATTTTTAAATCCAGCTGATTTCACATTTGGTTCAGCTCAGGAGCCCGTCTGCTATAGTGAGGTAAGAAATATATTTTTAAGCGTTTATTTAGCTAAATTTAAAGAAACAAAGCGTCCGGTTTGACCCGCCTGGCGCCTGCATAAAAGTCAGCGAACTTTTTTTTTTTAATCCAGCTGATTTGAACATTTCGTTAAACTCAGGAGTACGTCTACTATTAAGTCAGCTCAGAAATATATTTTTTAAGCGTTTATTTAGCTAAATTTAAAGAAAGAAAGCGTCCGGTTTGACCCGCCTGGCGCCTGCCTAAAATTCAGCGAACTTTTTTTTTTTAAATCCAGCTGATTTGAACATTTCGTTAAGCTCAGGAGCCCGTCTGCTATGAAGTCAGCTAAGAAATATATTTTTTCTCGCAAAGAAATAATTGTTTTACCGTGTTTCCTTGTGAAGATCTTCGTACTCGCTTGCTTCTGTCGCCGCCATCTTGATTAGGGCAAATGAGGCGCTGACGCGTCGCGTGGTGATGACGCGTATTAAACTCCGAGGCGTACTGTGTACGTTTTTTTCTTGATTGTTGTTAATAATTGGACAAAGCGGATTAAACACCGGAGCGTATTTTCCTCCGGCGAATACGGTATGTTTATTAAATGTTTTAGTGTTTAGTGTTTGGATGGTTACTGTTGCACCGAGGGACTGAGAGAAACGCAATTTCGGTCCTGTGTATGTCCTGTACATATTGCAGTTCTGACAATAAAGTTGACTTTGACTTTTGACTTTGACTAATTTTCATAAGACATTAGTGCTTTTAAAATTGCGGACCTAAATAAATAAATTAGTGCTTTAGAAATAGCGGAACTAATTTTGGATTAGCGCTGCCCAGCACTGATAATATGTATATTTTGTACATTGTTATGTATTTTTGAGCAATTCAGTGGTGGATTTGATGACCATGCAGAGTGATTTAAATGACGTTCAGATGAATAAATCAATTTGTAACATAAGAACTACGGTGTTGTCTAATTCCTGGAGGGAGTGATGCCATTCTACCCATATTAGCAATAATATATTTGTTGCTTTTGTTAGCTCGGACAACACATTTTACATGAATAATCTTTCTTTATAAATCAAAAAAATAAAAATTTGGGGGGGTGCAGACATGATTCTCCAAACATCCTCCCATGTTAACAAGCTCTAACGGCTATAGAAATGAAAAGACACAAAATATTATTGACACAAAGAAGGAAAATTCAGAGGTCTCACTTGGGAGGTGGTGCTCAGATCATGTTTTCAGGTCAGTGTCTCCATCAGCCACTGACAAAACATCAGCGAGCATTTGCATACATAACATGAAATACTCATGCGTGGCTCTGACAATGAGCACAAGAACTGAGCTGTGATTTGTGAAAAGCAGCAAGCATTTTTGTTTTGTTCCACCATTCTTCTAAAAAATTTTTTTTTGCCATTTTCATTGTGCTTTCACTATCCTCCCCACCCTCCTTTCCATTTAGCCTCATCCTTTCCTAACTCCATACTCCAATTTTTACATCAGCAGGTTTCAAAAGCAATTTGTCGTTTACGTTACTTTAGCTGTTCAGACGAGGGGGAAAGAGAGAGAGAGACAGGTAGAGAGCGTTGACCTTCCTAAAGACAAAGGCTTTCTGCATTTAAAAAAGTTAGCATTCTGAAAAGGCTGGAGCTTGCAGATGGTGCCCCCTCTGCTTATACAGAAAGCCATTATTATCTTCGACCTCACTGACAGTGCTGTCACTGCTCATCACACCAACAAATATACACGCACAACTACTGGAATTCAAAGCAGCAGTGAGGAAAATAAGCATTTTTGTAGAGGATACGGTAATTACTGCAATAAATGAAAGACTGTGCTATAAACAACTTGTTTTGATGTTTTCACATTCACGTTTTGCATCCAATACATGAGAAAACATGATTTTTCTTTCATGCCTACCGCATCATTTGCCATGAAAGTCGCCTGCTCTGAAACGCTTGCTGCAAGTCAAACAGAGATCAGATGGCCTCATCTGGCTTCTACAGTGCTCTGATTCCCAACATTTTACGGTTAATTTCCCTATTTTATGTGCAAAAGCTTGGACCAAGTTTACCAACATTAAAAATCTAATGCAGTCAGATAGTCACTGGAGCGAAAATGCAATGGCTGTTTTGAAAATGGAATTGTATACTTTGGGTTTCTTTCACTAACAAACTTTTTTAGATTTATTTTTATGTTTTGTTTGAGGTATATTTTGTTATTTTTATTTTTAGGACTGATCTGTGTCTTGTACAAAAATGTTAGTAGACTTGTACTTTGGAAGAAAACATCTGAAGTGAAGTACTCAAAGTGAACAAACTTACAGACAGCTGTGCCATTTCAAGCATTTTTGCATGACTTTTTTTCTGTTGAACCTCAGGGCAAATTATTTCTCACAGCTTGGACTGGGAATGTTTTGGAGTTTCGGAATCTGTGTTCAAACTGTTGTCTACTCCTCGGCCTTTTTTGCAGATGAACAGATGGATGGATGGATATACCACATGCATAGGCAACTTGTAGGAGCTGTTTGGTAAGTACTTATGAGGGCCCAAATGAGGACTGAGAGGCCTGGATTTTCACAAAATAAAACAAAAAAATGTCTCAGCTCTAAATAAAGCAGGAGCATGCTTTGCAAAGCTTAAGAAGGCCATAACTCTACAGGAGGGAACCAACAATGATGGAAAACTGAAATCTGGAAAATGATTTCCGGAAATCAGGAACTAAACAAACTGAGTGGGTAAAGATTTGAAGTCAGGTTTTAGTGTGCAAGTCATGACTTTTGTAATTTAATACACTCAAATTTTAACCTTTTATAAAGTCCCTCAAGCAAATACTTTTTAGTTTGCTTCACTTTTGCATCAGATGGTTACACCAGATCAACACGACATTATTCATTTTACAACACAGCAGTAATTTAAGGATATGTGTACAAAATTGCAGCTGTCTGAGCAGTTGGGAAATAATGATCTTGATCAGTTTGGAAATCTAACTCATCTGGGCTTTCCTATTTCATGCAGTAAGTCCTTTTGCAAAGCGCTCAAGTCAAATTAAATTCACATCATAAAACAGGATCTTAAAAACATTTGTGCATTTTTACAACTATGAGCAAAAACTTTAAAGCTCATGATGATTATGACAATAATTTTACAAATTGCTTTCATAAACACAACTTAATACAGTAACATCTGCTGAACTATTAGGCTTCAATGGTACATTTTTGGCATTTTATTTTGTCGGTTTCTGAACAATAAACTAAATCTTGTTGCCAGAAAAATCTAAATTACACATTTATGTAATTCTAAAAGAAAACAACGGCGGACAAAATGGCTCCTTTGGATGTTAAAATCCTGAAAGAGCCTTCATCCAGGGTTGGCATAAATGTTAACATGCAACCAGAAAAGGATGGGATGTTGTATACAAAAACACATCCCACTACACAAGAAGTCTCTCCTTTTTACGAAAAAAATAAAAGCCAAAAAGTTTCAAGGAGCTTTTTTTCCTCCTTATGCTGTCACTGTAGGTTTTATCTGTCTTCTCTTCTCACAGTTTGAATATTTAATGCCTTTCTTTTCCTTAGATATCTCTCTCTCTGCTCTCGGTTTCTGTCCGTTCCTCCACCACCACACTTCTTTTGCCATTTCAACCTTTGAACATTTGTGTTTCCATTGGTGTCTGAACCAATCTAAAAAAAATGCATGACACAAATGCAAAATGTTTTGGAGGGAGGGGAGGAGGAAAAAAGAGGAAAGTGGGGAAAACAAAACTCGAAAAGGTAAAGGAGAAAAACAGAAGAGGTTTGAAGGAGAAGCCAGGGAGGGTCAGGCCGCCTTGAGCAAAGTTCACTCTAGTTATTTTCCTCTTTTGATTGGTCTTGTTTTAGTTCCATCCCCCCAACCCCCCTATTGTTTTATTGGAGCAAGTAATTTCACTGCAGTTTGGAGAGACATACTCATCGTTTTGCCCTGCAGGAGAGAAATGCAGATGGCAAGATGCTCCAATCCTCTACTCATCTTTTCCCTCTCCTCCACCCCAAAAGATCAAGAGAATTCTTTTAAAATGCATAAAATTAGATGACTGTAGGACAAAGAAACGAGACAAGTGAGGAGGTAGGAAGGACTTAATAACATATGTAACTTCTATTCTTTGCTAGGAATGTATGTAGTTAGTTTTGTGAACAAATTGTCATGAGAACTGTTACACTTTAATCTGTGACAGTGTTCTTTCTTCTCCCATCCTTTCTGCTTTTCTGCTTCAATTTCAGGATCAGTATTTGGTGTACCAAGCTAGGTGTGATTCATCAACTGTCCCCTCAACTTCTGTAAATATTCTGTTCCTGCCACCACCAATTGCCTAAAGGTTGTGGTATCCCACTGGGCAGGTGGCGAGTTGGTGAACAGCATTTTCAAGGATTCTCGGTTTATTTGTTTAAGTTGCAGAGGTGTGCAATTGCACACAGAAAGACTGTGATTTTCAAAAAATGATAGCAAAACACAAATTTGGTAAGACAGCGACAACAGATTTGTGTATTTTCCTGCAATACTGACTCAAGTTTAAGAATGCGCCAACAATTTGAGTCACCAAGTTCCCAAGTTATCAATTCCCATTTTGCCAAGTTATTCTATTTTGTTTCCATCTGCCCTTTAAGTGACGTCACCTTCTTTGGTTGCTGACCTGTTCTGGATCAGTCTTTCCCAAAGCTTAGAGCCTCGACTGGATTTTTCAATAAAGAAGTTTCTCAACCTCTCATCAGCTGTGCTTTTAAAACGCAACCACTTTCTGACTCAGCTTTTAGGACTAACCTCTGAATTGTGGCAAATGGAATTAAATGTACATGTAACAAAATGTAAAAAAAAAACAGACATGTAAGCATTTCATGGCCATCAAGTCATATCCATTCCTTAGCTGGCCCCAACCAGCCTGCATGAGGCTAATGTAAATTCAGAGAACCGGCAAGACAAACTTCTGAATTTTTTTGAAGTGTCATCTTGTCAGCACACAGTAAAAATGCAAACAGTTTTGAACAAGATAAGAACTTTTGAAATATTTATTTACTAAAATCAAAGGCAAAGCAGCTTGCTTCATTTTAGTATATACAGATTGCTGTTTTAAACATCACATCTTAAAATATCCACCTAAACATGCAGAGGAATTGAAAGCACGGCCACACATCAGAGGAGTTGCAATTCAAACTGCAAAAGCAACAAGGCCTTTTTATCAAGATTTACACATCTAGGGATCTCCCTTCCTCCCTTGTCGTGTTTCTGTCTGTATGCTGCTACCAGTCTATGATATCAGTCTAACCCCTGGGGGGCTCTACAGTACAACTGTTTTTGATTTAAAGCAGGGTAAAGATGCATCAGACAGCGACTGATGTGTCAACACCAGCATGCAAGACATGCTCCAAGACAGATTTATTTATGTTCAACCAAACCAAGAGCATTGACATACTTTTTTATGCAATGCTTGATAGCATGACACGTATGCACAAATGCATCCTGTTAAACAATTGAGTGAGAGCACGATAAGAAGACATATACTGTAGTACATAAAGTATTGCTAGTTCATTTCACCAACCGGTACTTCTAAAACGCAGTGGATGCAGTTTCACAAATTTCTGAGCTGACATGAAGAAGAAGATGAAATTAGTTTTAACTTTTGCTGAAAAGGGATGTGATTCTCCCATATTTGTCATATTAATTATCGTATATGTGAAGGGGACGTCTCATACCAATATACAACCATTACCAGTTGACGTCATTGCGCATGCGCATTCGCATTTTTCTAGAATTTACCAGAACCCGGGGCTAACGCAGCCACACTACTGGAGTGTTTTCATTACTGCCGACGGTCATGATGTGTTCATGTCCGTATGGGATGTGGGCCTCTCCACATCTCTCTGAAACTCTCAGTGTTACACCTTCTTGAAGCTCTCAAGGAGACAAGTGGACACCATTTTTGTTACAATTATTTTGAATTAATGGACACAAATTAATCAGATTGAACTTTATTTTTAATGTGTGTGAATTCAGAATTGTTCTACAGTATACTTTTGTCATTTAATGATGATCTGTTACTTGCATAAGTTTGACCTTCTGCTGGTTTATTTCTGCAGAACAAGCAGTCTTTGAATCTAAAGCACAAGGTCAGGGTAAACTTTTAACTTGCAACTTCCTTTTGTGATTTCTGTGAAGTTAGCCATAATATTCTCTGTGCTCACAAGCGGCCATCTGGCCGATTCTATAAACAAGTTGTCCTACTGTCCTTCAGAGACCTTCTGCCTAGGGGATGAAAAATCCATCCGTTATTGTGTTAAACCAACCAATAAGCCATTCAGGAGGTGGGCAGACTCCACCCTCCATATAAAGTCTTACTTCCGTTTTTGACTTTAGTGTCGAAGGAGAAAAGTTTCTAACAACTGGTTTTCTCCTCTGGAAAAAAGCTGGAAACGTTCTGGTCATTGTGTCAATTAGACCCACGTCTCAGCTGGAGTCACAGTAACGCCTACTGTGTCCCAAAACACTCATTTCTGAAAGAATTTGTTTTCTGAAGTTTTATTTTGAAAATCAGTCAGTGCGCTTGACCTTTGTTTCCTGCCGAGGGAGGCGAGTTTCCTCGTATCGTGAATCAGCCACACACGCTGAAGTTTCAACTGGACGGCCGTTGGACAAACCCATCCACGTGTGTGTCCAGATACTTCTCCACTCTTATCTCCAAGAGACGAACCGTCAACAGGTAACGAGTCGTGGATGTGGGCTGAACGTGCGGGAGCCCAGCTTTAACTCGTGTGGGGAAAAAGTGCCACCCTGTCTGCTCAAAATAATTAACTTCCTTTAAACTTAGCTTTCATTTCTCACTTCTTCCTCTTATTTCTTATTTTTCTTAAGCCATTAATCTGTCAAGTAAATGTGCCAACAGAAAAGTTCCTAACTGTCTGTTTGTTTTTAATTTGAATTCTTGTCAACGTAGTTTAGTAGATCAGAGCTAATATCGATACAAATGTTTAATGTACTTTTATGGTTATTTCAATAAAAGGTCTATTTTATGGTGGACCAACATAAATTGAAGTCTATTGTGAAATTACATTTCTGGCTAATCACTTTAAAGCAATTTAATACCGGAAAAAGGGTGAACTCGCGAATGAATTTGGGTCAGATCAAGTCTGCTCCAACTTCTCTAAAATATAGGTAAGTCATTAAACTGACCAATAAGTCCTATATTTTTACAATAATGGTGGCCCCGTAAGTGTTTAAATACCTTACCGCCTAAAATTATTACATGTGGAAATATGACTTTTATTGTGTTTATAATTGTTCGAGGTAACGTAAACCAGTAAAAGAAGAAGGTGAGACTTGTTCGTTTTATCAAGTCCCTCTAGGAAAGTCGAGTAAAGCGACTAAAAGAAGGAAGATGTGGCTTCAAGCGCTTCGCCGGCAGGACTTCACCCCGACACAAAACAGCAAAGTGTGTAATCGGCATTTTTTTATCTGGCATGGCCATTAATGATCTGAACTCCATGGATTACGTTCCTACATTACATCTTGGATATGGGAAACAGACAAAACAGAGAACAACCTCCCGCAGCAGAATGCTACTGGACAGTTGATAAGCTAGCAGCTAGCTAGTTCTACTAGACCTCGCTGTACCTCAGTCCACTGCCTATGTTGAAGTTTCAACCTGCGACATGCAAGGAGATTCTTCCTTCAACCCTCCTGAAGAAATAACAGGTGAGTAAAATGTCATCAAACATGCAGCTCTATAAAAATGAACAGACCACTGCACTGTTAGCCTGTTATCATTTGAACTCTTTCTGTGTTGAAAAAATATACAGTAGTAGTTTCCACAAGACAAACATGTTTTATTAACATTATTTGAGGTCTGACAGCACTGCATCTTTAAAAACATTTCAGCCATTTCTCTGTTTCTGTAAGTTATTCGCACAGTTTTGCTGGGAGCATCGGTGACATGCTGTCACAGAAAAAAAATAGCAATCCTGTCATCAATGTGTATAAGCATACAGTTTAACTATACATGAGACTGTTTTGTTTATTGTCAAATATGAATTAATACTTTGTTTTACAGCAGCAACTGGCCACCAACTCCTTGCTGACAAAAGGTTTGATGTCAAGTCAGAAGTGGAAAAAGGGGAGCTAGTCTGAACCTGCCCCCCTTTCTGCATCCAGCATCCAGACACAAGCAGTTCACTGAGGAAGAGGTATGTATTGTACAAGGAGTGTTGTGGCTTTTTGTAGCACTAAGTGCAATAAAGTGAAAATATCTTTGTAAGTACAGGTGTTTCCAGCAGTGTGTAACTGGCCCGGCGGGGCACAAAGATTCGCTTGCCCGCTGGGCCGACACGAATTTATGTACCTGACAGGCCTGTCATGATCCAAATATATATATTTTAAATAAATTCTGTCGACCGTGACATCACATTGGTTTAAGTCTTTGAAGGGCATCACGCTAATCCAATGAAAACTCACAGCACTCCTCAGCTGGCTCAGTCATTCCCTCCCCAATTTGACCAAATTTATATACTGTATTCAAATCCATGTTTATTACAGTAATTGATTAATGAAATAGTCCACACATCCCAAAACAGACATTGATTGTAGTACGTTAAATTTAGAAATGAACACACCAACCTTTAAATATAAAGCAACTGTGCTCTAATTTGACTTTTAGCAAAGTGGAACTTTTGTTTAGTTAAAAAAATTATCTGTTAATATACAAATGCTGTTTTAGTCACATTTTAGGATTTTGATGACTTAGCAACAGAACCCCATAAACATTAAACTGTCTAAAGTTTCCAAGTTGTCAGAGAAGGCATCATAAAAAAATTATTAGCAGATTACTTTCTGTCCTTGTACGCTGCTGCTGTCCTTTAACAAGTGAAATGACAAATGCAAACACATCCGCTGGTATGTGTTGTTTAATAATAATAATAATAATAATAATTTGTCACATTTGTCATCTGTGTATGTTCCCATACTTCAGTGTTTTTCAACCACTGTGCCGTGGCACACTAGTGTGCCGCGAGTGATCGTCAGGTGTTCCGCGGAAATTATCCAATTTCACTTAACTGGTCTAAAAATATTTTTTAAATGAATTAATTATCTAATAATATGCCATTTTCGAATGTCTGTGCTGTAGTAGTGTCTAGCGCCGTAATCATGTAATTTCCTTATCACTAGATAGATGACAGTATGGAACATAGCATTGCACATTAAAACAAGAAAAGTAGTGCTGCATGAACGTGACATGTAGCAGTGACAGCATTGCATTCTAGCTAGTTGCTAGCAAGACTATGACAGTGATGGAAAAGTTTTTGAAAAGAAAAAATACTAACTCCGATCTGGTCCCTGGACAAAATTTGGACCCAGATGTAGGCCTTAGTATAAGCGGATATCAGAAGAAGGCAGATACCGTGAGCTCGAGACAGTACAGTGAGAGTTAAATTTCGTTTGGATTTACTTTTACCGGGGACGCAACGACACCAACCCCGTTGTGCTTGGTATGCGGTGAGAAGCTGTTTATTTCATTCCTATTCCAGACACTTTGATCAGAGTATCTTTGTTTACAATTTTGGTTGGTGGTGTGCCTCGTGATTTTTTCAATGAAAACACTGTGCCTTGGCTCAAAAAAGGTTGAAAAACACTGCCATACTTGACAGACAAAATTGGTCTTCTGCATTTAACCCAACCACCACCAGGTGGTGCAATGAGCAGCGTAGTCGCGCTCGGGGAGCTGGGAAAATAGACGTGCACTCATAGACATCCCAAGATGGTGTGCCGTGTCTGGGGTTCGAACCTGGGTCCTTCGGATAGCAAGTCCGATTCTCTGCCACTGTTTGTGACTTATATAAATAATGTGTGTGTGCAACAATGGAATGTAATAATTGAAATAAAAATGAAGCCATTTCAGTATGGCACCATTTATTTTGTTACCCAAAAAATCTGGTAGAAACATCTTGATAACGTGCAAACTTCAGCTGTATTTAATCAGTATCTTTAGACATCATATCAAAATGAGAAACGCTTCTGTTGTAATCATCTTGACGTGCAGAAACAGCAGCATAACATTTTTCTGTGTTTGAACCATTCTTCATTGCATGACTGTTTGCGTGTTTCTGCCTAAATTAAATCTGATTCTGCTTGTGAGACATTTAAAGATGTTTTGAACTTCTGGCAGGACTCTCTGATGTGTCGATGGAGACTGGACAGGTGCTGAGGTCGTCAGCTATACTTCATCTGCCGGAGGGTCTGGATCAAGAACCGCAAGGGCACAGCATACCTCAAAAGAAAAAAAACATGAAGCTTTAAAATGTAGACAAAATAAAGGAATTAAAGAAAAATACAGATAAGTGTTAGTGATTTTTAATGTTTACTAATACAACCTGCAAAAGGTTAACAATGGCTCCACGCTGAAAATGTCCTTGTGAAGACCAGCAGTGATGCAGTGATGGGCTCATTCCGGTCATCAGGATGTCGTGGGTGAAAACGCAGGCTGTTCAGCGTTCTCCTGGAAAACTTTTTGACGCCGATGTCATGCCTTAAATGACACCAACATGAAAAATGTGGTTGATATCAAACACATATTAGCAAATCTGTTTGTAGAAGTGTTTTTTAAAAAATGTCCAAAAACTATTCCAGATCTTACAATTGTAGAAAACATTTAAAACCGTACATATGTCATTGCATTTATTTCTTATCTAGTGCCACTAGAAAACAATTAACAATAATTAACACAATACAATACTGTAAACTACAATTGTACAATGTTGAATAGTTTTTTGACTGGAATAAGACAACATAAGTGATATTGTATTATTCCAGTTGTTGGTGAAGTTTGACTGAAAGTCACCTTTCTGGGTTCTGTTATAAGCGTAATATGAAATTTCTTCAGGAACACTGATTAAACTCACTTTAAAACTTGCAGCTCATCCCATGTAGCAGGTGCAGTTCGTTTTTGGGCTGGTCCCTTCCATGTACAAGGCAACTGGGTGCAGGTTTGTTTTGAATGTATTTCCAACATGCAGCCACCTCCTTGTCTGCAAAAACAAACACAACATACAACCATATTATATGTGACATAGAATTCACATGCAAAATATATTGTTTGTAATACATTTAAGATTTTCACACATTTTACGTCTAATAAAGTGTAAGCTGTATAAACAGCATGTCAAAAGTGCAATAGTAAATATGTTATCAAACATAATTCAATTTTCCCAGAAAAGCTAATAAATGTATCTCTTGGGATAGTTCTTATTTTTCACATCACAACATCACCAATTGTCTCAGGTTTAATTTAAGACATAGTTTACAGAAATCAAATAAGAAATAAGGACGCTACGAACATTTGTGTTACTGACTCAAATGTCATGTTTTTGTTTACATACTGTGCTAATACTGACGGCTCTTATGAAGACATGGTGCTAGTTATAGCAGCTAACAGAAGATGTTAAACCTGTAACAATAACCAAATCAATCTAAATATCAGAAGTATTGGCGTGAGAAATTTAAAACATTTATTTCTGACGCCTGGATATAAAGGTTGTTGACAACTACACAAGAATTAACTCACCCTGCTGGAAATTCACAAAAAGCCTGAAGGATTTCCCCATTTTCCATCATCGCACACAATCACCTCCTCTCGTATCCGCGGCACAATGTTCAGGCATTTTGACCAGTGGTTGTTCACTATTTTAAGAAACCAAGCTTCTAAATTACAACTCGCTATTACAACTCGCTATCATTACGAAGCTCCTCGGCTCCTTCCTACTAGACCCAACATCCGGTTTTGATTTGGCGCGGCATTTTGCCGTCCAATCAGAACGCTCGTTTCAGGCGTGCTTTGCGTGATGACGTCAAGTGGTAAAAGGTCTATTGACTCTCTGCATTTAACCCATTGCACCTGGGATACACCCAGGTGGCGCAGTGGGCAGCTATGTAAGCTGCCCAGGGAGCAATTTGGGATTAGGTGTCCTGCTCAGAGACACCACAAGATGTGAAGTGATCGAGGATCGAACCCAGGACCTTTGGGACTCAAGTTGGCTACCTTGTCCCTACACTAGGCCCTATGAATCAAGTGTTTACATATGTAGGTAAACATTGAAGTTTAACAGCTCATTGAAATACAGCAAAATGCAGGAAATTACATTTATTTTATTCAAAATTTCATGAGGGTGGAGGGAACCCCCACCCACCCCCATTGCAAATACTTCCAACTCCAATGGATTCTCCACAGCAATTATGAACTGCTCACCACATAAAAAAATAGTAATAATAAGATAAATAGTGTGGGCATCATGTGTTAGAACTGTTACCCTCTGGAAGGCATTTCAGGACAATAAAGTCAAGGACAAACAAACTGAAGCACGGCTTTAATGCTGCAGCCATGATTGCATTTAAATGCAGCCAGTTTTACAATTTAAACATGAAGAACTATTGTGCAAAAGGTCAAATTAACTGTTTGCCACTCTTAATTGTAGTGCAGTATTTAGCATCTTGTAGAATAATGTTTTGTTTTTCTTTCTTTCATTCAAATTTTGCTTGGTTGTTTTGTGCATAAACACTTCTAAAAGATGTAAAGTGGTTTTAAATCATGATAATAAAAAAAAGTAAATCCACTATTTAAAACAAAAAGATTTCAAAAACTCTTTGTGTCTTTATGAAGTTCTAAACATTTGGTCAAATGTAACTTAAATAACAATGTGACATATTTTATAATTTTATTAAAAAAAACAAGTTTAAATTATTTAAAATATATATACCGGTATATGTAGGAAAAGCCAAGTGTGCATCAGTAGTGATTTAGATTTACAGTAGTAGCCAATGCTCAAATTAAACACATCCTAACTTAAGCACAGTGGTGTAAGAATGGAGGTTTGGCTTGTTTTGCATCCACAGATCCACAGCACCTTATTGTCGTTTAGTGCTCTACCTCCATCATTCAAGTCATCCCTGCTTCACCTGGACAGGTATCTTCTGTAAAAGCCAGAAGGAAGAGTCAGCCCCTTCTTTCTACGGTATATCTATATCAAAACGTCAAGTGTTTGACCCTCCAAGGGCAACTAGCAGGCAAGTAATCATATAAACCAAACTACAGATATCCAGAGCATAATTGCAGACACAGACACAAATTATAATAGTTGCATTTGAAAAACTCTTTTTATCAAGCATTTTGAACACATTTAGGTTTAATTTTCATAAAAATAAAAACATTTTTTTAAAGCAACAAAAGAATTAATTTAAATTCTGTTTTTATGATTTTTAAAACAGTCCTGCATAAAGATATAAAACACGTTGAGCAAGCTGTTTAGGTAACATAGGTGATGCAAAAAGTACAAGAGATGAGAGTCATCAGGCAGTCTTAATCATAAAATTGAAATTTTAAATATGAAAAGCATGAACAAAACAGAGTAGTTCAAGTAGAAAACAAGTGAAAAAGTGAGTGAAACTAGGATAGGACAAGTAATAACATTAACACAAATGAGAACACTGATTTAAAATTTAAAAGGGCTATTACAAGCTAATTTCACTGAACACATTTACATTCAAGCAGAAACGCTGAAGTGATAGCTTCATTAAATGCTAGTGGAAGGGAGGTGGAAGAAAAGAACAACTGAGTTAATGAAAAGTGGATGGGAAGGATGAAAGCTAAAACTGGGTTCCATTGTAGTTAAAAACTTGTTTGTTTGTGTTTTTGCTGCATTTCATATGAGTAGCTCAGCTGACAGATTCTCATTTAGTTCATATTCGACTGTAGACTGAGATCTGATGACAAGTTGGTAATAGGAGCCCAAAAAAAGTGTTTATCAAATTGGAGTCCAGCCTTACTCACCTTCACATTGTTACTGAATGTGAACTAGAACTACAATTCCTCCAATCAGAGTTCACATTTATCTGAACCTTTAATTATTTCTGCAAGAAAGCAAAGGTTGACTCACTTTTGCCAATTAAAGAGTATTTTCATTATTTGGCACCACTTAGGATAAATACTCATAAATTATTTATTATTGCCCAAATTTTAGGTTATTTGTGAGGTTTTAAACACCTTATTGAGCTTCTGTTTAAGACCTGCTTCTTCCATCTTCGAAACATCTCCAGACTTCGCCCATCCATGACTTTTTCTGATGCTGAGAAACTCGTCCATGTTTTTGTCTCCTCCAGGCTCGACTACTACAACTTCCTGTTTATTGGAATCTCTGGCAAAAACCTTCAGAAGCTTCAATATATTCAAAACAGTGCAGCAAGGATCTTGTTGAGAGTTCGTAAATTTGAACATATTACGCCCATTCTCCATAACCTTCATTGGCTTCCTGTCACCTACAGAATTCAGTACAAAACTGCTCTCATTACACATCAATGCTTACATGGAGCTTCACCAGATTATCTAAAGGACATTCTTATTCCATACTCATCCACCCGGTCGCTGCGGTCACAGAACAGTAATCTCCTTCACATTCCGAGAACCAAATTAAGGACCATGGGAGACCGGGCTTTCAGTGTGGCTGCCCCCCGCCTGTGGAACTCTCTTCCTGACTGCCTGAGAGCCCCACAGTCACTGGTTGACTTTAAGAGCGGCTTGAAGACCTTTCTTTTTAACCGAGCATACTCTGCCTCCTCATGATTCTATCTTTGATCTTAGTTGATACTGTTATTGATTTTACTTGTTTTATCACTTGTTTTATTGACATTTAATTTTGTTGCACTTTGTAGCACTTTGAGATTTTCATTAATGAAAAGTGCGTTATAAATTAAATTCATTATTATTATTATTATTATTATTATTATTAAGGATTAATAAATGAATAAGTGGGTGTGGTGGTGAAGAGGTTAGAGAAGGATCAGAAGCTCGCCGGTTTGACATCCTGGACCCACAATAACAAAAATGTGGGTGGGAAAGGTGAAACACCCACACCTGCCTCCACCCTCATTTGCCCCACTCTGGGCCCTTGAGCAAGGCCCTCAACTCCCACCATCTGCTCCCGCAGGTACACTAGATGTCAGCTCTCTGCTCCACACAGAGGGCTGTGGTAGCTCGGTGGTCTGTGGTTGTGTCAGGAAGGGCATCTGGCAGACGTCTTCATGCGAGATAGTTTGCTGTGGCAACCGCTAAAGAAGGGAGCAGCCGAAAAAACAGAGGATTAATAAGCATTTATAAAGAAACTAAAAACACTGTTCATACACTATTTGGTAAAGTCATGTTGTATCTTTGTTCTTTCAGTTAAATGTACACTTCTGCTAGTTGCTCAAAGAATTGTATGTAACATGGAAACTTTGTATTTACTTTTTTTTTCATTTTATAAATATTATTGGTGTTTTTTTTGTTGTTGTTGTTTTTTCCTTTTATAGATGGCCTCCCTTCTCACCTTACAGCCATCCTCTCACACCGATATTAATATTTATTTTTTGTAGAGAGAAAGGAAAGACAGAAAGTAAGACAACAAAACACAACAATTATCCACAAAAAAAGCACAAGGTAAACACACCCAACCTCCGTCTGCAATCCTGCAAAGTACATGACAGAACACAGCAACACATGCATAAAGAATAATAACATTCATGATTTTGCAGTAGAATTACATAAATATACATACCCATACTTACAAATGAATATACAGTATACATACATATACATTCATATTCAGTCACATACCCATCTACATATCTGCATATGATATCTACATATACATCCCTGCACCCATTTGTGTGTGGTTGTGAGCATGCATAAGTGAATAAGGTTCCTCAAATAATAATAATAATAATAAATTCAATTTATACCGCACTTTTCATTAATAAAAATCTCAAAGTGCTAATAGAACATTCATAGTGACCGTGTTAAAGCTACAAAGTAATAGCATGGGTATAGATTGTGGTTGACTCTGTCAATATCAAAAAAGGCGTTCAATACAGAATCAACTGGACTTTATTTGTTGCAGAAAACGTTTCGACTTCTGTCCAGAAGTCTTTTTCAATTCTGAATTGAAAAAGACTTCTGGACAGAAGTCGAAACGTTTTCTGCAACAAATAAAGTCCAGTTGATTCTGTATTGAACGCCTTTTTTGATTTTATCATGTCCTGGACGACTGAGAATCTTCACCAGCATACTCTGTCAATAATTAAATGTTATCCTTTTCATCGAATGTGCTGTAACTGATTAATAATGATTTTTTAAATGTGTTCATAACTTAATTCTAACAGTGTTATCTTTCCCTCAGAGTTACACCGTAGTTTATTTGGCCTTAAAGGGGACCACATATTGGTTTTTTAAATTTTTATGGTATGTCTGTGTGCTAGCCAGACCCCGTTCATTCAATTTAATACGAAAAATAATTCTTAGATAATAAATTATACCCTTTTTAATTCTGCCATTTCTAACTTCCGTTCTAAACGACCTGTTTATGATAATGAGCTCTGAAGTCCACGCCCGTCAAAACTCTGTCTCCGCCCTCTGTAACTGCCAGTATCTCAAATCTGTTGTTGTTTTAAAATTAGCCTTTTTTTATTACTCGTTTGACTTACTGTTAGTGCTAGCTTAAAAAATAACTTACCGAAAGCTGTTTGTGTGCGCCGCCATTAGCTGCTCTTTTTTATCATGCTCTCCCGAATCCGAGCTCTTCCTCCTCCTTCGGTAACAAACAGCCCGCGTAGCTCCTGCTAGTTGCATGCAGCGCTTTGGTCCACGGCTGCACATCCAATCCAGACAAACGCAAAGAGTGTTTCCAGTTAATTTGTCCATATGAGGCAACCTAACCTCTGACCGGACCGGACCCACACTGTCCTCAAAAGCCAGCAGCTAACTGCAGCCCGATCTCTCCGGAAAAAAAATAATAAAAGATGCCGCGACCGGGAAGCGAACCCGTGTCCTTCAGATAATGAGTCCAATTCACTAACGGGCAGTATGCAAAACACAGTCTTTCATCGTATAAGAAAGAATCACAACCACCTACATTTAGAACGCTGAAGTTTTGATTAGATTTTGATGAAGTGAAAGGTATTCTTAAAATAAATAAGTTGCTAATCTGAAAATATATCGATCAGTGGTGCTTGATGGTACAGACTGTCGTCCCGCGAGTAAGTGTGTGTGTGTGCACAGTTTTCTGCCGGCTGCGCGTTGGGAGCGATATTACACTAAAAATTGAACTAAAACGTAAAAATAACAATTATAAAGTATTATTATGTCGATGTATATATCTAGTTTCACCCCGATTTCTCCGAAACAAAAGGCTTTAAATAAAAAGGGGGGAAAAAAACGATGCCGTTGACAAGATGCGAACTCTGGTCTCCTGCGTGCCGCTCAAGTGTCGTAACCGCTCAACCAAACTGACAGTTGTGCAAGAGCAGTCCTTCATCATATAAGAAACAAGTCCAAACCGCGAGAGTGTGTGTGCACAGTTTCAACGAGACAGAGTTCATTCAAACAAGGTAATAAAACATTCTGGTTTTACTCAAGATGTGCTGCTGGCTGGAGCAGGGCTGAGCCCATAGCCCCCCCGGGGGCTAAATAAATGAATAAATAAATAAATGACCGCCAGGTCAGTTCCTAAACTGCTCGGCAACCGTGACGTTTTTTATACTGAAGTGGGTTGAGCCGCACCAGGGGTTGCTAGGTGAGGGGCTGGACTCAGGTTTGGTGTGGGTTGTGGTTACGGTTTGTGACGTCACAAACCGCAGGAAGTGCAATCGGAGTGTTTCTATCTAAGATAAATAAATCTACTTAGAGTAAATAAACCACTGGGTGCATTTTTTTAGCACTAGGACTGTTTTTTATGAAGTACATACCCAAAGTTCAGTAAAAAAAACATTAAAAAGTGAATTTTGAATGTGTGGTCCCCTTTAAAGGGATATTTCAGATATGTATGTACTGTATGTGAAGTTCTGAACAATTTACTTATCAGTTGTATAAAGCTGTTTGGAAAATATTTGTTCCTTTTCAGGTCACTGGTGCTCATATCCAGCAGTCACTGTGCGAGAGACATGGGGGACACCCTGGACAGGTCTCCAGTCCATCACAGGGACACAGAGAGACAAACAAGACAAACAACCTTTCACTCTCTCACTCACACCTAGGGAAAATTTAGAGTTACCAATCAGCCTAACATGCATGTTTTTGGTCTGTGGGAGGAAACTGGAGTACCCAGAGAAAACCCACGCATACACAAAGAGAACATGCAAACTCCACCCAGAGAGGCCCCGGGCTGGGATTTGAACAGGCAACCTTGTTGCTGAGAGGCAGCAGCTCTACCAACTGAGCCAAATCATCAAAAACGTCATGGTTATTTTGAATTCAGTTTTATAAACCGCAATCAATTTCACTCTGAGCAATTAATCCAGCGGAAACATGAAATTATTCTTGCCAGAAGTGCCCCATGCAAGAAGTGTCACAGCTGCTGCCACGTCTGTGTTTGTAGACAACCACAGAATTCAATGTAAATAAGTGTGATATGTGATGGCAGTGTAAATGTTTATTTAATAGCTTTTAGATGACATTATACATAACTTTTGAAACTGGAGCGGTTTTATATAATGACAAGTTCAGTTTAATCTTAGTCCATTCAAACTAACCAAGTTCATTAGTCTGGTTAGCACTGAACTCCGTTTCTCCAAACTGAGGTTGTTCAAAGAGCTATCTACAACAGGTAAGACATTCATTGTTTTCAATCAAAGCCTTTCTTTAAATGTTCTCAAGTTACTTTTTAAACTGATTGCCATGTTTATCATGAGGAGAAGGAGCAGCAAGATGTGTCGAATAGATGTCATGTTGGCATGTTTAAATCTGCTTATGAGTGACAGACTGGCAGAGTCAGTCTGTTACTGATTAAACTTCATTTTTCATTTGTTAAAGATTAAAGCACCTACTGTATACAGACACGTTTATATTTATCTTCTCACGTTTCATTCCAGTACAACAGGATACTAGTCAAAAACACACACACACACACACAGGCTCATAAAGTGTGCAGCAGTGACACCGCTGATATTTCTGCTGCTCTACTTTGTTAGCAGCGCAGTATGTATGGCTCACACTGCCCCCAGCATACTGCGGTGTGAAGTGCATCACAGCTTAACAAGGCCAGCTGCAGCAGCAGGAGCAGCAACTCGTGATTTTGCTGCTGAGGGATGACGCAAATGTGAGCTATGCAATAGATTTGCATATTGAAACACAACGGCCCCTTGCAAGTCAGGTAGGAGAGATAAAATCAGAAACAATAATTAGAATAGGAATGTGTTAACATGACAAGTACCCTAAAATTCAAACCAATACTTTTTGACATGTCATTTCTGTGCTGTACATCAAAATGCGATTGAGAAATGATAAGTAATGATGCATTTGCCTGAGCTCAAACAGCAGCAAATAAGAAAAGAACTTGTGATGAACCTCAACCTGTCCCGATAGACGTCTTTTCAAAAAGGCAATCACTGTACACACAAAAAGACGGAGCAGTACATTTACCATAATCATTTTATGTCATATTAACCTTCATCTGCTCGTTTATCCGTTCGCAAAGGAACATGCGTTTGCGTGGTTCTGTGTGTGTGTATGTGGGGGGATGCTTAATGTTATACGACTTGGCCAAGCTGGCTCACCACAATGCAATCCAACCACCATGATCTGTGGCATCCATCAAACCACACACACACACACCCCACACACACACATGCTCACAGATTTACTTGCCATCTTGATCCGAGTGCAATCCAGGAGAGGTTGCCAGAAGGAAAGGTCGAACTGCAATCATTCACAGGTAACACACACACACACACATTTATACATGCATGCACCTGCTCCTCCACATAGATTACAAAGTTAACAGTGAATTTTGCAGGGCTTAGTACATTTGAACCAAACACTGTATAAAAATAAACAAGATACAAAATAGACTACAGGCTTAACTGAATGAAAGAAAAACTAACTCAATAAAACTTTGACTATCAGTGTAACTAGCTTTTATTTATGCATATCCAAACAAATCAAGACTAATGTGGAATTTGGCATTTAAAGGTTCAGTCAAATCTAGGCTAAAATCTGACTATAGTTATATCTAATACTTGCAAATTTAGTTGTTTTATTGAACACTGCTGCTTTGTGGGATCAAACCATTGTGCCTTTTGCATTACTCTGATTAAACCAGCCTCACCGAAGTTCAACTGCCACGATTTTATAATGTGCTGTCCAAATTGTAAATTTAAATCTCAAATGGAATGTTTAATATTTATTTATTGAAAGTATAAAACTTCAACTTTGTTTCTTTAAGCTGTGCCAGATATCTTATTGCCAGATGTCTGGCACATCTTAAAGAAGGTGTTTAGCACCTGTTTCTGACACATATGTTTAAGTGACATGTAAAATAAAGTGACTTTTTGCAACATTCTGACATCGCACATTAAATTTAAATATATAAATAAATCCTCATATTAACCCTTAGGTTACTGTCTTCTGGTTAAAGAGATCATTTATGTGTTTTGATGTCGTTGTTATAGCTGAAATATCTGCAGCAAATAGAGAAGCATCTTTGTGAGGGAGATGACAAAGAATATGATGATCACTCTGAGTGTCAGAGTTACCTGTGTGGAAGTGGGAGTAACTTTCAGTTTAAACTGCCATAACTGCAGATTTTTACCATCCTTGGAAATACAGTAGAATGACTCAATGGAAGCTGCTTCTCAATGCAGACGTCTGGAAGGACTTCTAAATGGTGAGGCATGCTGTTTTCTAGTCTGATTGAACCAAGATTGAACTGTCTGACCCGTAATCTAAAGCTTACATTTAGAGGAAACCAGATACCACTTGCTCAAATTCATCCCAAAAAGCACGGAAATGGTAGTATTATGCTGTGGGGGGTATTTTTCAGCTGCAGGAACTGGGAGATTTGTCAGGGGTGAGGGAACACTGAGGGGAGCAGATGTCCTTGATGAAAACCTTTCACAGGGACCTTAAACAAGGCTCAAGGTGACGTGATTGTCATCTGCATCACATGTGGTACACGAGGTGGAACAAAATTGTGTACTCAATGTCCCAGTTATGTCCAATAATAGCAATAATATAATGTATAAAAAAAAAAACAGTATACAAAGTACAAGGATCAAATATGCTAAACAATAATACTGCAATATAATACAGTGTATTAAGCAGTAGCCTGAACACGAGTCTGTTGTTAGCAGATGTTTATGAATATAGCAATGTATATAAGAAATCAGCAGCATGGATAATCAGCAGCACATATAAGGTGTCAAATCTCCAATTAAAGTGGCATTACTGTAGTGATTTTTCTGGTTAAATATTTATGAGTCTAGCAGCTTCAGGATAGAAGCTGTTCCTCAGTCTAATGGTATTATGCTTAATGCTCATAAACCTCCTGCCTGAGGGGAGCAGAGCAAAACATGTGTGTGCTGGGTGAGTGTGGTCCTTCGTGATGCAGGTGGCTCTCTTCCTGCATCTGGAGGTGTAGATGCCTGTGATGGTGGGGAGGCTGACTCCAACAGCCATGACCACTCTCTGTAAAGCTTTACTCTCTCCAGTTCTCTCCAAACTGGACTGAAGGTTAATTTCCAACATGATAATGATTCAAACAAAACAATCAAGAGAAGACATGAGTTTCTTAAGGGTAAGTGTATTCTATAGTATTGTAGATTAAAAAAAGGCCAGTCACCAACAAAGGATACAAAAATGAGACTGAGTGACACTCGTCAAATGTGGAGGCACATACAGTAGATGTCTTCAAAGTGAAACAACAGTGAAGGTTTTAGAGATGTGGACAGTGGAAGAAAAAACACACTAACAGAGATAGGTCATGTCATTTTGTGGACACGTGTGTGTGGGTTCACGCAAGTGTGTTTGCAAGTGTTCGCTGAGTCCTCTTATTGAAGAGTGATTAGTCAAAGGCCTGAGTTTGACACAATGAGATCAACCGAGCTGAGGAGAAGGCATACATTACTGTTCTAGGCCATCACACACTCACAATGAGACACAGGCAAAGAGACGAACAGAGAGAGCCACAGACAGGGAAACGTAAAAGTGACGTCCAAACACACAAGGGTGCGCAGGTGTTTTTTCAATCACACGCACAAAGATACAAAGAAGCCACTCTCTTTGTTTGGAGGTTATGTTTTTATCCCTACATTGCTTGTTTCTTCATGTGTGTCACATATTTTTCTGTTTATCCGACATTTCTATGCTCCTTTTTTGTGCTTCCTTTCAATGCCCCTAGCCTCCCCCTCCTTCAAAGATTTGCCCGTTCCATTTCCTTCTTGTCATTTACCTGTGTAAGCTGTCTCCACCAGTGTTCTTTTGTTTTCATCTGGGAACAACATTCATCCTTTCCCCCCTCCCTTTTCCAACAACCAATTCTCCTCGTCGCCTTTCCAAACCCCAACGCTCTCCCAACCAGTCTCCTCCTCTTTCCTCTCTTGATGCCCAGTGTTTTTCTGAGTTGCTGTCATAGTAAAGAACAAATCATATTTTAAACTCCTATTTGCGTATTTTTCACTTTCCTTGTCTCCTCCGAATGTCTGTCTCTTGCTTTATTTATTATTTAATGGAAAGGTCATCATAAGCTCAGAAGGTGTTCAAACCCATCAGCAGGATGTGTCAAGTGCTACTCAGAATCAAGCCCCAACTAATTTTGACAGACTTTGGAATATTAAAAAAAAACGTCATGTACAGTTTTCAAAATGAACATCCTGGCTAAAGTGACCAAACTTGTTTGGAAGAACAACCAGAAATGCACAGCTGAGCATATTTATAATATATTTTATAATCATTTCATGAGTGTTCCCTTTTTTGTTTTTGTTTTATTATAGAATTCTGAAGACAAGTTCTTTGTTTTTGTAGGCAAAAAATCCACACAAATTTTTACTGTGATAAATTTATAGTAGAGATGTGATGAACAATGTGAATTTTTTTCGAACATTTCTTTAAAATGAAAAATGCTTGATGGGAACTGAGTTGAAAGTTGAGAGACATCCTGTTCATCACGGAGAGGAAGAACAGGCAAAAAGGAAGCGCACAGTAGTTGTTTTGTATGTCAAAATGGTGCTCTGGGGTTGGCACATGGTACAGCCATGCATTGTTCATCACAATGTACTGCCATACTTCACTGTCACCAGTGGTGGGCAACGCTAATCCAAAAATTAGTTCCGCTATTTCTAAAGCACTAATTTATTTATTTAGGTCCGCAATTTCAAAAGCACTAATGTCTTATGAAAATTAGGGGAAGCTAATTCTAATCCGCTAATTAAATTCAACAATTGGTAGCAGCAAGTTATGCAATATTTGCACTACACTGCCAACTAGCGGTGCATGAACTGTTATACAGTAAGTTGTTTGAGTTTCAGAGTATTTAGTTTGGTTCTCTTCAACAGGTTTCACAAGGACAAAATGTACCCATTCCAAAGTCTGTTAGCTAAACTGCTGACATATTTGGCTGTTTTTTTTTCTTCTTCTTTTGTTACTTTTAGTACCACTAGATCGCATGTGTCAAACTCAAGGCCCGTGGGCCAAATCCGGCCTACCATAACCGTTTCTGTGGCTCTCTACACCCTAGAACTTCAAGATAACAGTTGTAAGCATGTTGTTCTCAGGTGATGGGTCCCCATCCCTACACTCCCTGGTCTCTCTGTTAATTGTCTTGCTTATCTCCTCCATTTTGTTGTCCAGGTGTTTGTGATTGTCATGCTGTGTGTTCATGTACCTGTATATAAAGTCAGGGATTTTGTAATTGATAAAGCTCTGTATATGTTGTATAACACAATCATTGTTCCACATTTAATCTATTGTACTGTATTGAGGTTTGGGGAAAAGCGTGCAAAACAATTACAAAGCCTGTTTTTATTTTACAAAAGAGAGCTGTAAGAGTAATCACCAGAAAACATTTCAGTCACCCATCAAACACCTTGTTTCTTCAGCTAAATTTATTGAAATTCCAGGAATTGGTAGAATATAGTATTTTATCAGTTATGTATAGGGCTCATAATAACACATTACCTTTAAATATCCAAAGAAATTTAGACAAAGTTATTACAATCTTAAAGGGACAGATATTCATCAAACCACAATTCAGAACCAGCTTAAAGGGACGGTCTACCTCAATTCAGGGAGTTGGATTGTGGAATGTTCTGGAGAGTGATGTTAAAAATGCAAAATCAATTCATTCATTCATTCATTCAACCTTTATTTATACAGGCTAGCCTCGTTGAGTCACGGGGACTCATTTACAAGAGGGACCTGTCTCACTCACACCAAACAACCATCCACTCTCACACTCACACCTAGGGTCAATTTAGAGTCACCAATCAGCCTAACAAGCATGTTTTTTGGTCTGTGGGAGGAAACCGGAGTACCCGGAGGAAACCCACGCATGCACGGGGAGAACATGCAAACTCCACCCAGAAAGGCCCCGGACCGGGATTTGAACCGGCAACCTTCTCGCTGAGAGGCAGCAGCTCTACCAGTTGTGCCAACGTGCTGCCCAATGTATACATTTAAGAAAAAGGTCGAAAAGGACTTGCTCAAAAACTATATATGATGAAGCTTAGTGTGTTTGTGTATTACAGTTAGAAAAATTAAGTAGAGTTATTCATTTTGTGATGTAGTTTGTGTATTACAGTTAGATAAATTAGTAGATTTATTCATTTTGTGATGTAGTTTGAAGGTTATCATTGGTTGAACAAACTGTGAAATAAATAAGGGGCAGATATAATAAGATTTCATCTTCTTTCTGCTCCTTTCATTTTATCCTACTTGTATTCTTGTATCTGATGAAACTGTTTTGTATTGTTCTTTTAAAATGAATGAATAAACATCAAATCAAATCAAATCAACGGCCCAGTCAGAGTCCAGAACCTGAACCTGAAACCTTCAGAGAGCTGAGCAGAAACCTCAAAGAACTGAAGCAACAATGGAAAGTGGGTCAGAACTCCTCCAGAACCAGGAGAGAGACTGATGAAGTCCTGCAGACTGATGAAGTCAGAGAACCACAGAGGATTCTGCTGCTGAAGGAGGTTCTGTTGGGTCAGAGGCACAAGCTGAGGTTAAATTTTAATGATTTTAGAACTTGTTAAAGATCAGCCATCCAGCTAACTGTCTATCCATCCATCCATTCAGCTAAAAGTCTATTCATCCTTGTATCTGATGAAACTGTTTTGTATTGTTCTTTTAAAATGAATGAATGAACATCAAATCAAAAATAAGTCTGTATCTCTGTGTTTATCATTGTCCTGGCATTGTCTCCTCCTGTTGCCTCTGTCTCCTGAGTTCCTTGTGATTCCCTGAGTACCGTAAAAAACGGTCTATAATACGCAGTATTTTTGCTCATTTGAATGTCCAGCGTATGAAACACCGAAGAGTATTATTTATGGATTTTTTCCCATATTTTTAGACTCATTTTTCGCTCTGATTCTTCGTTTTTCATTTTTGGCAAAAATGGTGCAGTACCAGTTTCGGCCGCTATACGGGCGCTGTAGGCAGCAGCCAGCAGAGGACTCAGAGAGTGAAGAGGAAGAGGGGCCACTTCCAGAAGTTTCTACTTGCATGTGTCCGAAAAAAGACTCCTTTGGTCGGACTGATGTCTCTGTCGCTGCCCGCTCCCTGCTGTGGATGTAGCTGTTTTTGTTTGCAAGATACCACTCATAAACCACACCGCGGATTTTTAAATCCAGCTGATTTCACATTTGGTTCAGCTCAGGAGCCCGTCTGCTATAGTGAGGTAAGAAATATATTTTTAAGCGTTTATTTAGCTAAATTTAAAAGAAGAAAGTGTCCGGTTTGACCCGCCTGGCGCCTGCATAAAAGTCAGCAAACTTTTTTTTTAAAATCCAGCTGATTTGAACATTTCGTTAAACTCAGGAGTACGTCTACTATTAAGTCAGCTAAGAAATATATTTTTTAAGCGTTTATTTAGCTAAATTTAAAGAAAGAAAGCGTCCGGTTTGACCCGCCTGGCGCCTGCCTAAAATTCAGCGAACTTTTTTTTTTAAATCCAGCTGATTTGAACATTTCGTTAAGCTCAGAAGCACGTCTGCTATGAAGTCAGCTAAGAAATATATTTTTTCTCGCAAAGAAATAATTGTTTTACCGTGTTTCCTTGTGAAGATCTTCGTACTCGCTTGCTTCTGTCGCCGCCATCTTGATTAGGGCAAATGAGGCGCTGACGCGTCGCGTGGTGATGACGCGTATTAAACACCGGGGCGGATTATGTACGTTTTTTTCTTGTTTATTGTTATTATTGGACAAAGCGTATTAAACACCGGAGCGTATTTTCCTCCGGTGAATACGGTATGTAAGTTTGCTGCCCTGCGGACGCCATTTTGAAGAGTCCTAATGGTGAACTACTTTTTTTAAATCCAGCAGATTTGACCATTTCGTGAAACTCTCAAGCTCAGGAAAACTTGTGCTATAACGTCAGCTATGAAATATATTTTTTCTCAGCAAAGAAATAATTGTTTTACCGTGTTTTGTTGTAAAATCCTGGCTTCTTTGGCCGTCGCGGACGCCATTTTGAAGAGTGCTAATGTGGCGAAAATTCTATTTTTAAATCCAGACGCGTCGCGTAGGCCCTGAGAAACATCCATAAGTTCACCCTCCATGTTAAAAAGTCTTCGTCTGACTCTTCGAAAACAAGCAATAAGGCTCCAGAGTAACACACTGGCTGCTAACTGCTAGAGAGAGAGCACACACCAAGAGACTGAGGGGGACGCTTTTTTGTGACGGACCACATCCGGCGCTGCTCGTAAATACGTTATTTCGTTTTTACTGATAGATAAATAGTTATTAGCGGTACTGCATTTTAAATAAAAATAGCATAAATCCGCTTATGAATTATAAAACTTAGTCAATCCGCTGTAAAGCTAACAGATTATTTAGCTACGCTAAAAGCGGATTAGCGCAATAGCGCTCCCTAGCGGTCGGTGGCCCACCACTGACTGTCACTAAAACCCCTTCTCCACAGGGCCTTTTCGGGCTCCTATGTAACCAGTTCAGGCAGATTGCGTGGTTTATCCACAGTAACTTCAGCGGTGGAACCCATCCGATTTTTGGGACCTGCTTCTCTGGGGTCCCAGGTCTGGTTCTTGTTCAATCAATCAATCAATTTTATTTATAAAGCACCCTTCATACTAAAAGCAGCTCAAAGTGCTGTACAGAATAATAAAACAATAAACTCACAAAATTAAAGCAAACGACACACACTTGTTAAGTTGTTGGACTTAAATGTGACGTCAGTGCACTGTCGGTCACTGATTGGTCAGGGGGAGGAGTCAATGGATCTTTCAGAAACTTTTCAAAACATCGATCTGCCATTTGCAATTTCTCGGACACGGAGTAGTGGCTGGACCTATTTTAAAGATTTTAAAAACAATAATGACAACACCGTGTCTAATGCTGAAGTGCTGGTGTGCATTTTTTTGTTGTTGATTTTTTGTGCTTGCTGGCCAATGACAAAATTTAGAGCAAGATAGATGGAGCTCCGCCGGTCTACCCGAGTTCTCTCCACCAGAGCGTAGGATGTCAACCTGAATTAGCAGTTTAACAGTTGTATAACACCCTGTTAGCAGTTAACCTGTCAGATCATCATATACCATACTTTCCGCCCTTTATGTCGCTCCGTCCTACATGTCGCATTAGTCCAATTATTTCCAATAAAGTGGAAAAATCCATAAACGTGTTGCACCTCCGTATATGTTGCATCTATTATTTATCTATTTCAGCGAACAAATAATTGTTTTTACTGTATTTCTTTAAAATAAACACCTAAAAACAAATTTTATTGTTCTTTTTATTTTATTATTTTATTTTATAATTTTTTGTAATTTTTTATTTGTATTTTGTATTTTATCTTATTTTATCATGTTCGTTGTCTCTTATCTAGGTTGGACTCTGAGTCTGTAATAAAGTTATCTATCTATTATGCGTCACTGCTGACGCGTCGCATATGTTACGCGTCACCGCTGACAACCAGAAATGTGGGCCGGTGTTTTGCCGAAAATGGATTGGCTGCAAAATGGCCACAGGAGCATGCACAGTAGGACTTTAACAAGATTAACACAGTAAAAACAATTATTTGTTCGCTGAAAATTATAGCAAAGATGTGTCTGAGCTGAACTTTTCCTTAATACTGTAAATGCACGTAATAGTCAAATAAGCTGAATTTAAAAATATAGTTTAGCTACGTCGGTGCTACGAATCGTGCACGTGCAGCGAGCTGATACGCTTCATTTCTTTAAAATAAACACCTAAAAATATATATTTGTTTGCTGACATTATAGTAAAAGTGTTTCTGAGCTGAACTTTTCCTTAATAAATGCACGTAATGGTCAAATCAGCTGGATTTAAAAATTAGTTTCACTACGTGCACCCGCACGGGTGGGAACGTATTTCTTTAAAATTTAGCAAAATAAACACCTAAAAAAATATTTGTTTGCTAACATTATAGTAAAAGTGTATCTGAGCTTAACTTTACCTTAATAAATGAACATAATGGTCAAATCAGCTGGATTTAAATTGTTTCGCTTTGACGGTCTTCCAAACGGTCACACGCACTGCGAAAATAAATTATAAATAAATCAAATTTTTGCTCAAACATCTCCTAAAGCTAACTCATTGTAAATGTCCATCCAGTGATTACTTTCTGTAAGTTTCATCAAAATCTGTCCTGTGGTTCTTGAGCTATTTTGCTAACAAACACTGAGCTAACAGTAGTTCAGACCTCCAGAGAGCATGAGGCCGTGCTGCAACAGAGTGAGTCCGAGCAGAGGAGGCTTCTGTCTAGGCATGGGGCAGATCCAATCCAATATCGGTATCGGCCTCCAATACCAGTATACAGTAATTTACATATCGGATTTTCCAATCCAACCTGCCGATATTTCCGATCCATGAAGCATGTTGGCTTCAAACTATCAAATTGATTTCTTGAATGGAGTGCACGTGTGTTACACCATATTCTGTGACTTCTGTCTTAACATTGTGTGAGTTAAACTCAATGAAGACACTCTGAGCCTCATAACAGGAAACACCCAAACTTTAATAGCACACAAGAGGCAGGTCTATATCACAGACGTCCATCTCACTCATGGTACAGCCTGGAACACGAACATACCGCTAAGCATTATGGGAAATCAACACAGTCCACTCCCCGTTTTAAGTTTCGTTTTTGCCGCTGATCAAAACCAACAAGAATTACAACTCATAGTGCCACATTCAAAAACGAGACTGTGTTGATTTCCCATAATGCTTAGCAGTATGTTAGTGTTCCAGGTTGCACGATGAGTGAGATGGACGTCTGTGATATATACCTGCCTCTTGTGTGCTATTAAAGTTTGGGTGTTTCCTGTTGTGAGGCTCAGAGTGTCTTTATTAGGTTTAACTCATACAATGTTAAGACGGTTGTCCCAGAATATGGTGTAACACACATGCGCTCCGTTTAAGAAATTCATTATTACAGCCTCATATAAAATCAGTGATGATGATATCAAAACTGGATCGGCATTGGCCGATACCCAGAGTCAAGTACTGTATCGGGATCGGATCGGAAGTAAGAAAATGTGGATCGGTGCATCCCTACATCTGTCGGACACATGAGCTGGGAACGGTCGGTGGACTCTCTGGAAGTGTCATGCCGGGTACCCACTAGACGCGTCGAAACGCTCCTGCCGCCCCCTTTTGGCCGCTTGTCACTTTCACACAGCCACTGAAGACGCCACTGATGACGCGCCCTGGGAGGAGGCAGAGGAGGGGGGGTCTGGGTCCTTTTCCGGTTGTTTCTTGTATACCGGGCAGACGAAATCAGCTGTACGTGAGCCTCGTTACTACTTGAGTGGGTTTTCTACGAGCCGAACTGCAGCTCCAAAAGTCTTTGTTGAGATTAAAACATTTTTTTATGTTTGGGGTGATCGTACGCTCGAGCGGACAACAGCAACTGTTTAAAATGCCAAGTTTCTTACCGGAGGCTGGTTCCTTCATGGAGGCTCGATGGGGTAAGTTTAAAAAGTCCAGAAAAAGTCCAGTTTTCGTTGCGTTATCACATAGCAGAGGCTCTCCCGATTGGTTGCTGCAACGCGTCGAGCGTCAAAAGTTCAAATATTTGACCCTTGGCGGCTCGACGCATAGGTTTCTTCGGACGCGCGCGTGCGTGGAAAGGAACTGCCGCCTGCCGCCGTGCCGCTTGAAACACTCAAAAAGCGCCGCTTCAAGATTCGACGCGCCTCGACGCGTCTCCACATAGAATTTCAATGTAAACCATCCGCTTCCGCTGGCCGAAACGCGTCTGGTGGGTACCCGGCATCAGAGCTCCAGAGAGCAGGAGGCCAGGCTGCGACCAAGTAAGTCAGAGCAGAGGAGGCTTCTGTCGGACACATGAGCTGGGAATGGTCGGTGAACCCTAGCGGACGAAAGTGGTACTGCTCCATTTTTTTTCGTCAGAATGAATGGAAACGGTCATATCTCAGCCAAAAATTGTTCTAAAAATATGGGAAAAAATCCCTAAATATGTTGCTTCGCCCCATAAGTCGCAGGACATGAAAATTAGTTTAAAAAAATGTGACTTATAGGCCGGAAATACGGTACTTTGTTACTAACAGCTGCGTTACACCCTAATGCCTCAGTCCGCCCTGACAGCAGTTTAACAGCTTGCATGACACCCCGACTTAGCAGTTTAACAACTATATGACACCCTGAGTTAGCAGTAACCTGTCAGATCATCATTGTTAACAGCTTTATTACACCCTGACGCCTCAGTCTGCCCTGACTTTGCAGTTTAACAGCTGTATGACACCCTGACATAGCAGTTTAACATATGACACCCTGGCTTAGCAGTTTAAAAATTGTATGACACCCTGAGTTAATGGTTAAGGCAGCAGAATTATTATATTGTCCTTATATTATTTAAATTAAATTCAAACACCTCAGACTAACTTCGCTTGCACTGTTCGCATATAAACAAACGAAGTTTTCGCTCCACCTGAAGTTGCGCACATATTACACACAAAGTGTCACCAAAATGATTTTCTTACAGTTCAGGAAATGCATTGCACACTGTTAATTGTGTAAATACACAATAATACCATGTGTACTTTGCACCAAAACAAATTACTGACTTACCTTTTTGTTGTATCTTGCAGTGTAGGATGATCAGATGTAAGGATGGTGCCCTCTGTGATCACCCTGCGTCTGTATCTCCCAGATCCCCATATCACCTGTGTGTCCTGTCCAGCTGTTTGTAATTATGTCTCATCTAGTCTGTGTATTTAAGTCTTGGTCTGTGTCTCAGTCATTGTCGGCCCATCGTCTGGTGTGCCTCCTGTGTTACCGGTGAATCCCATGACCTGTTTTTGCAAATTGATGCTGCCACTCAGCTTGTTATTTTATTATTAAAAGTACCAGTATTTATTATTTTACTTCCTTGCCTCAGAGTCCTGCCTGCACCACTGGGTTCCTGCCTGTTCTGTTCAGCCAGAAACTGTGACAGTCACTATGTTACTATGTACAAACATGTCACTGGCTGTACCATAGAACTAAACTTTCAGAATTGAACCGGCTCTTTAAAGGGCATAGATCCACAAAATCAAGCTCCTTTCAAAGAGCCATAAATCCCATCTCTCATTTCTAGCATGGTCATGGCACAAGTAAATTGTAAAGTTAGTGGAGTAAGTAATACATTACCTCCTAAACATCAAATGTCACAGTACAGAAAATAATGATGTTACACAGTAGTATTGGCTTCAGAAGTCATTGTACTGAAAGTACAAAAATGTGGAGGGCACTTCATTTCAATACTGACAATATTTATGAATTTGAGACTATTTTCTTCCCTGTAATACAATGCTTACGGTATAAATATATGTACACACGCTCAACCTCTCAGTATATGAAGGGCATACCTTAGCATCAGAGTTTCATTGACCATTTTCAAATCAATGCCAAAACTAATTTAGGCACCCCAAGACATAATAACTGAACCCAAACTGGATGTAATCATTTTGTCTTTCTCTTGAAAGATCCACAAACACCTCTGAATTCAGTTGAATATTTACAAAAGAATCAGCTTTTCTTGCTAAAATCAATTCACCTTTTTTATCTTTGTATTCAGGGTTGATGGGTACCTGGTGTTTTATTTTTCCTGCAGTCCTCATGCGAGAGGCAAGGTATACCCTGGACAGATAGTCAGTCAGAGCCCACATGGAGCTAAACAACCATTCATGCACACACCTGCACTTAGGGCCAGTTTAGAAATGTCAATTGATCTAAGATGTATG
>JBBPBX010002194.1:0-23582 GCA_038048925.1 Garcialebias charrua | reverse complement strand
ATGGAAGAAAACTGAAGTACCCAAAGAAAAAACCCACATGCATGAGGGAAATATTTAAACTCGAGCTTTGAATGCAGTCCTTTCTTGCTCCTAGAAATGTGTCAATGAGTTTTCCAACATTTACATTTACATTGCATGGAAACCACCTAAGGCAGTCAGACAGTCATAGGGATTTCTGAAGGAAAGGTTTTCTCTTTTGTGTGTGCTGTTTAGTGTGAACTGTAAAAGTCAGATTCAACATTGCTGCTGAAATTCTTGGAACATTTTCATTTTTAATTTTCCTTTTTGAGTAAGTTTGGGCATAAAACTACAACTCTAAAACTACCTTTTCATCCCCCAAAAAGCCTCTCCATGGGACAAGGTGAGAGAGACACTTTAAAGAATAAAACTAATTATTTTTAGATGGGTTTTACAGGAATGGGAAATTGCATATTTTACTGTTCAGAGTGCCAAATAAAGATGTATGGATTTTAGCTGCCTCACTGCCTAAGTGGGACACTCTAAATAGTTCAAAGAGCCTCAAATCAAGGACATTTTCTACTGTAAATTACCATGTGAGCCAGTATCTGGTTCTCACTTTGAACATGTGTGTCTGGTTGTGTCACTTCTACTGATGCCTGAGGGAGCATGTGTATCTTAATTTAGGTGCACCTGATATTAACTTGTATCAGGTATTCCTCATTATATTATATCAACTCAGTTTATATCAACCCTGTGTACACCAAACGGAGGCTTCCTTTTCAGAAAGGGATGAACTGAACAATAGTTATTTATGGCATTACAAAAGCACTTTAGTATTCCTGTCAAAAAACATACCTGTACCAGGAAAACCACTTTCCATACTAATTAATCCATCTATAGTAATATATTCCACATTTTAAATATGCCGTAATGTAGTTTTGTGTGTTATTCAGGGTTAAAGTTCCTTGTGAACTCCTAGTTTTTTTCTGTTTACAAAATTATTAGAGATTCCAGAACATAGCAACCAAGCCTACCAGCTCCAACAATTTCAGCTAATTAAATTTCAGTATATTTTAAATTTGAATTCATATGCCTTTTTTTAGAATCATTAATTTGAGAAGTGTTGGTGACTTTGTTTACGCAAGGCCAGTATGTCAAACAATGACTGAACTAGCCTGGGTGCAATAAATAAATTAAAAACTTGGTTTTTAAGTTGTGATAAATGTGGAATACTCACTCCAGACTGGGATGAGTACTTGGTCTTCTGAGCGGGAACTCAAAATAGAGCAGCTGTTCATCTGCATTAAAAATAGTTAGTTGAAGAGGTTTGGGTACATTTTCCTTCTGGTTGCCACTTACCAAAATTGTTTCAGGCAAGTTCTTACAAGAAGAAACCCTCAGGAACAAAAATAAGCTTAAAGGACAACACCCACCATGACAGTAACAATTCACCATATTGAACTATTACTGTAGTAGAATATTTCGTCTATTTTCATTTTTGCATTTGGGCCAGGCGAGGGTTAAAAAAAAAAAAAAAAAAAAACGAGTCCCGAATGAATCCGGAAACGCGGCCGAAAAGTGTCGAAGTGTGGAGTGACTTTTGTCACGTCTCCACCCAGAAGGAAGGGATGAGTTTCCATGGAGGTTTATGAGAGTGAGAGTAAAACTGCATATTTCCTGGTGCATTTTTGTGTACAGCTGGACCAGTGCTCTGTTTTTATTTTTTATTTATTTTATAGACCTTTTTAATAAGATATAACACCGCTGCGACTGTTGCTGGCTGCTCTCCTCTCCTCTGCCCAGAGAGGAGCGAGCCGCGCGGCTTCTCCCGTCTTCTCCCTGGCTCCCCGTTCCGCTGCGTCAGCTTTGAAGTTCGTGCCGGGGCTCGGTTCTGTCCCAGCCTTGTTGCTGGAGCACGGGGAAGCACGGGAGAGCACGGGGAGCACGGGAGAGCACGGGGAAGCACGCGCGCTCAGAGCTCCGCGCCGCGGCTGCCTTTCTGTATCCCGACCTGTCTGGTCAGGGGAGAGAATAAAAAGCCGATGCGGAAATTAATGAATTTGTCGCGATCAAGCGAATTAAACTAGTATGTCTACGTGGATGCTGCTCAGAATATGACAGACATCAGTGAGCGACCGCTTCTCTTTTTTTTTTCCTCTCTTAGAGCAGCGGTCATGGAAGTTGATGAAGGCTTATTATAACTCCGCCTGTAACTCCAAGGCGGAATCTTTAGTGATGTGAATGCCCATATTTGGAGAGGGGCAGATCTTCCCGGAGCTTCTGCTAAAATCTGCTATAAATCATGAAATAACACATTTAGCGTTATTTCTCTACAATATAAATAAACGCTCCTGTATTATTTTTAAATAAACTAATAAATATTAATGGCGATGCAATTTGAAAACATGGTGGGTCATGGACTTTAAGAAAGTATTTTGGGAAAGGGATGTCTGGTCTTCTGTTTTTGACTTGCTGGCTCTACTGCCTGCCCTCTGAAAAGATAAGTGCTATGTGTTGTCATCGTTGTATGTTCCCATACAATTGCAAAACTGGTTCTCTGCATTTAACCCATCACACCTGGGAAACACTCAGGTGGAACAGTGGGCAGCTATGCAAGCACCCGGGGAGCAATTAGGGATTAGGTATCTTGCACAGAGACACCACAACATGTGGGAATGGCTGGGGATTGAATCTAGGACTTTAGGGGCCCGAATTGGCTGCCTTACCTCTACCCCATCTCAATGTGATGGATGGATGGATGGATGGATGAATTGATGGATGGATGGATGGATGGATGGATCTGAATGCTTATTATTTTCAGGATGTACATTTTGCCAATTGTTTAACATGTACAGTACAGGGTTAGGTTTAAGTCAAACAATAGTCTGGCTTTGCTCTATTTCATTTGCAAAAGTCTCATGACAGGAAGTTATCGAATTGCATTCATACTAAAATGAAAGTTTCTTTTTACATTTCACAACACATTAGCTATATTTAAATGGACATAATTAATTGGATCAAATGGCCATTTGGAATAAAAATGCTTAATGAAAACGCCACATTCTGATTATTTTTTGTTGATCCGGCTCAGTCCAAAAATAATTTGTAAACAGAATGAGACAGGTGGTTTATACCAATTCATAATCCAAATGGTGTGCATGTTAACACTTAAAGGTTCAGTATGTAGCTTTAAAAAAAAAACATATTTCTTCAAGCTGCCACTATCTCTTGAAAGATTGATTTTTGACATGTAATATCTGAAAAAAACTATATTCCTCTGGCGTCTCCCGGTGGTAATAAAAGCCTTTATAAAAAGAGAGTGGCCCACGTTTAATCAGCCAATAAAAACAGACTTTATAACCAGCCATTCAGCCACTAAAAACTGAGCTTCTCAAAAAGTCAAAGTCAAAAGTCAAAGTCAAAGTCAACTTTATTGTCAGAACTGCAATATGTACAGGACATACACAGGATTGAAATTGCGTTTCTCTCAGTCCCTCGGTGCAACAGTAACCATCTAAACACTAAAACATTTAATAAACATAAGCATAAAATAGTAAAAGTGTAACACTGTCCTGAGTTTTTTCATAGTAGTATAAAAGTATGAAAATTTACACCAACACTGAAACACCAAACACCCCTAAAACACCAAACACCCAATGAACATAAGCATAAAATGAAATAATAAAAGTGTAATACTGTCCTGAGTTTTTTCATAGTAGTATAAAAAGTATAAAAAGTATATCTATAAAATAAACTGAAGGTTCTAGCATTGACATTTGCAAAGAGTGGCACAGCAGCATATGAGTTAATGTACACAGTATATGTATGAGGTAGTTGATGTTGGTATAGAGGCAAAGGGGCGGCCGTGGCGTAGTGGTAATGGCAGTCGTCCCCCGATTGGAAGGTTGGCGGTTCAAATCCCGGTTCCCCACGCCATGTGTCGTTGTGTCCTTGGGCAAGACACTTAACCCCGAGTTGCTCCCGGTAGGACTGGAAAGCACCTTGCATGGTAGTCTGCCGCTACCGGTGTATGAATGTGTGTAGCATTCAATGTGTGTAGCGCTTTGAGATTTTCACTAATGAAAAGCGCGTTATAAATTGAATTTATTATTATTATTATAAAGTGGCATATGCAGTAAGGCACATAAGGCACATTTGGCATCCTTAGATAAGGCTAGTCAGAGAATACTGTATATGTATCAGCAGTAGTGTAGATATAAAAGTAGTGTAAATGTAAACAGTAGTAATAAATGTAAAACAGTAGTAATAAATGTAAACCGTATTAATAAATGTAAACAGTGAATGTAAACAGTAGTATGACTATAGGCAGTAATGTAATACAAACATTAGTGCAAATATGAGAAGTAGTGCAAACTGAATGAGCACATGACCGAGAGTTTAGTGAATAACCCGTTTGATGACACAGGGTCCAGTGTTAAAAACTTTGTGTTGAGTGGTAATGTGTGAGAAAGTTTTTTGTGTTAAGGCAGTTCAAATGGGAGGGGAGGCAGAGCAGGCAGAGTGTTTAGCATTCTGACTGCCTGATGAACAGAGCTGTCTCTCAGTCTGCTGGTTCGAGCCTGGAGACTCCTCAGTCTCCTCCCTGATGGCAGCAGTCTGAAGCAGCTGTGTAGTGGGTGTGTGGGATCACCTGCCATGCAGTGGGCTTTCCGAGTGAGGCGTTTGCTGTGTAAGTCCTGCAGTGAGGGCAAGGAGGTGCCGACAATCTTCTCAGCTGCTCTCACGATGCGCTGGAGGCTCTTGCGGCATGATGCAGTACATGCACCAAACCACACCGTGATGCAGCTGGTCAGGACACTTTCTATGGCACCCCTGTAGAAGGTGCACATGATGGGGGTTGAAGCTCCAGCCCTTTTCAGCTTGCGGAGAAAGTAGAGGCGCTGGTGAGCCTTCTTGGCCAGTGCTGCAGTGTTCCTGCTCCAGGACAGGTCCTTCGAGACGTGCACTCCCAGGAACTTGGTGCTGTCCACTCTCTCCACTGCGGTGCTGTTGATGGTCAGAGGGGCATGTTGTGCATCCCTCTTCCTGAAGTCCACGACAATCTCCTTTGTCTTCTCCACGTTGAGAGTGAGATTGTTGTGTCCGCACCACAAGGCCAAGCGGCTCACCTCGTTCCTGTAGTCCGTCTCATCGTTGTTGCTGATGAGACCTACCACTGTTGTGTCGTCCGCAAACTTGATGAAGTGGTTGGAGCTGTACGATGGTGTGCAGTCGTGTGTTAGCAGGGTGAATAGAAGGGGGCTCAGCACACATCCTTGTGGGGCCCCTGTGTTCAATGTGATGGTGCTAGATGTGTTACTCCCGATCCGTACTGTCTGTGGTCTCCCGGTCAGGAAGTCTAGCAGCCAGTTACACATTGAGGTGTTCAGCCCCAGACTTTCCAGTTTATGGATGAGCTGTTGGGGGATTATGGTGTTGAATGCCGAGCTGAAGTCGATGAACAGCATTCTAATGGTACATTCAGACCGAACAGCGTTTCAACTTCCAAAAAGCTCGTCACGCACGCAAGTGGACGCACTTGGTGTCCAGACCTACTTGGACCAGAACGCCAGAACGCGAAACTGCTGCGGGATGTGTGGGAGGAGCTTACCGGTATACAGAGTCCTGCGCACAGAGTCCTGCGCACTCCGCCAGGCGAGGAGCTTTTTATTTCCGTCTCTGTGGAGCAGACTTGACTGGTCGTGAAGGACTTGTCGCGAACACACAGCTACAATGAGTTTCTCTTCCATAGTACACGACCTCGCGGGTCTTTTCTGTGTCCCACAAACAATACGTCACATAGTGCGCGCGCCCCCTCGTTTCCGCGTCACATAGGGACTCTCCCCCTCTCTTCTCCCCCCGACTCTCCCTGATTGGTTGACACACCAACCAATCAGGTAGAGTTGAGCGGCGTTTGAAAGTTTGAACGGCGAAATCTTCAGCATGTTGAATGCGTGGTTTGGAGGCTGAAGCCGGTTCACGTGCACGGAAAACGCTTTCCAGCACGCTCAACACGCACGCGACGTGACGCCCGACGCCAAGACGTGGCTGGAAGCGCGTCTCCCATTGACTTTGCATGTAAACTGGACGCTCCTGCAGTTGAAACGCTGTTAGGTCTGAATGCACCATAACATAAAAGTCCTTCGTGTCCAGATGTGTGAGAGCTGTGTGGAGGGCAGAGGAGATGGCATCGTCGGTTGAGCGATTAAGTCGGTATGCAAATTGGAAGGGATCCAGGGAGTCAGGGAGGACAGATGTGATGCTTTTCATGACTAGCCGTTCAAAGCACTTCATCAGGATGGGGGTGAGTGCTACTGGGCGATAGTCATTGAGGCATGCGGGCGTTGCCTTCTTTGGGACAGGGATGATGGTGGTGGCTTTGAAACAGGTGGGGACGATGGCCTGGCTCAGTGAGATGTTAAAGATGTCCGTGAAGACCGCTGCGAGTTCCCCTGCACAGTCCTTCAGCACACGACCAGGTATGTTGTCAGGACCAGAGGCCTTCCGGGCGTTAATCTTGATAAATGATCGCCTTACGCTGTCTGAGGACAGCGCCAGCACCTGGCCATCAGGAGAGGGGGGGAGTTTATGTGCAGGTGTGCTGTTACTTGCCTCAAACCGAGCAAAGAACTCATTCAGTTCATTCAGCGTAGAGGTTGAGCTGTCACAGGTCTGGGGGGGTGGTTTGTAGTTTGTGATGGTCTGTATTCCCTGCCACAGACTGCGTGTATCCTTGCTGTCCTTGAAACGGTGAGCTATTTTCCTGGAATACTGCTTCTTGGCCTTTCTGATGCCCCGATCCAGGTTCTTTCTGGCTGCCCTCAGGCCCACCTGATCTCCCGCTTTGAAGGCAGCATTCCTGGCTCTCAGGAGTCTGTAAACCTCAGCTGTCAGCCATGGCTTCTGATTAGCCCGAACAGTGATGGTCTTGAGGTTAGTTACATCATCAATGCACTTGGTGATGTATGAACATACAGTGTCTGAGTACTCCTGGAGACATAAGTTGTTGTTTGTGGTAGCAGCTTCTTTGAACATACCCCAATCTGTGGTGTCAAAACAGTCCTGGAGTGCCTCTGAAGACCCCTCTGGCCACACTCGTATCTGCTTGCGGACTGGTTTTGTGACTTTCACCAGTGGCCTGTATGCTGGCTTTAGCATAACACAGATATGGTCAGAAGCACCAATGTGGGGGAGGGGGAGGGCTCTGTAGGCATTTTTCATGGTGGTGTAAACTTGGTCCAGTGTGTTGTTTCCTCTTGTTGCAAAGTTTATGTTTCTGTATGTTTTTGGAAATACACTCTTTAAATCTGCTTTGTTGAAATCACCAGCCGTGATGAGAAAAGCATCAGGATAGGCTGTTTGCTGCTCACTGATGTGCAGATATAGTTCATTCAGCGCCTCACCTCTAACTTTGCTGTTGGAGCTCGGAGGAATATATACAGCAACAATCGTAACAGCTGTAAATTCCCTCGGTAAATAAAACGGTCTGCATTTAATAGTCATAAACTCCACTAAAGGTGAGCAGTGTTTGTGGACCACAGCAGCATCCAGGCACCATGCTTTGTTGATGTAAACACACAGCCCCCCTCCCCGTGTCTTACCTCCCTCGAGGGTTCGGTCTGCTCTGTAGCATGTTAGCTGCCCTAGCTGAACAGCATGGTCCGGAACGTTGTTGTTGAGCCACGTTTCCGTGAATACAAACACACAGCAGTCTCTCACAGTCTTTTGTGTCGTTCGTAGCAGGCGTATATAATCCAGTTTATTGTCCAAGGAGCGCACGTTAGCCAAAACCATGGATGGGATCGCCGGTTTGTGTGGGCTAGCTGCTTGCCTAGCTCCGATACCTCCGCGCTTACCCCGCTTCTGCTTCCTGTCGCGCCGCTTGTCGCGTTTCCAATGCGGGCGCGATGGAGGGAGGCTCGGTGCTGGCTCCCAGAGCAGGTCGCAGTCACTCCGCTTGTTGCGCTTCCACTGCGGGCGCGATGGAGGGAGGCTCGGTGCTGGCTTCCAGAGCAGGCCGTAGGCACGTAGCTTCTCCTGGAGCTTGCTGTTTATTCCCAAATGAGCGGTTTTTCCAACATCAATCAGGAACTTACGGCTGTACTTGCGTTCTGAACACGTAGACATGACGGAGACGTGACGGCACATTGCGGCATGCAGGACAAAGACAAAAACACTGTGTTCTCGGGAGAGAGAGAAGCCGCAGCGAGTGCTTGCGCCACCATCTTGGATTTTTCATCTTTAATTTTTTTCATCTTTAATTTTTACCTGACACACGGTGGCTCAGTTTGTAGAGCTGTTTACTCAATGGGAAGTTCTCTGGATCGAATCCCAGCCAGGGACCTTTCTGGGAGGAGTTTGCTCGATCTCTCCATGCATGTGTGGGTTTTCCTCAGGTACTCCAGTTTCCTCTCACAGACCAAAAACATCTAATATCTCTAAATGTCTCTAGGTGTGAGTGATGCCGGGTACCCACCAAACGCGTTTCAGGCAGCGGAAGTGGCCAGTTTACATTGAAAGTCTATGTTGAGGTGCGGCGAGGGGCGGCGAGGTGTGACACGGCGCGTTTTGAGCATTTCAAGCGGCGCGGCAGCGCGCGGCAGTTCTTTTCCGCACACTCGTCCGAAGCAGCCGACGCGTCGAGCAGCCAAAGTTCAAATATTTGAACTTTGGCTGCTCGACGCGTCGCAGCAACCAATCGGGAGAGCCTCTGCTATGTGATGACGCAACGACGACGGGACTTTTTTTGGACTTTTTAAACTTACCCCATCGAGCCTCCATGAAGAAACCAGCCTCCGGTAAGAAACTTGGCATTTTTACAGTTGCCGCTGTCCGCTCGAGCGTACGATCACCCCAAACATAAAAAAAACGTTTTAATCTCAACAAAGACTTTCGGAGCTGCAGTTCGGCTCGTAGAAAACCCACTCAAGTAGTAACGAGGCTCACGAACAGCTGATTTCATCTGCCCGGTGTACAAAAAAACAAAACAAACCCGACCGGAAAAGGAGCCAGACGCTCCTCCCACTGCGCGTCATCAGACGCGTCTTCAGTGTGAACAGATTCTGGTGACAAGCGGCCAAAAAGGTGCGGCAAAAGCGTTTTTGACGCTCAAGACGCGTTTGGTGGGAACCCGGCATGAGAGCGTGAATGGTTTTTTGTGTCTCTTCTTTCGGCACAACACCGGCCCACATTTCCAGGTTGTCAACGGTGATGCATAATAGATGCAACTTATACAGCGAAGCGACGTACTGTATTTATGTTTGTTTTTTTCACTTTATTAGACATATTTGGATATGACTTATACAGCGGTGTGACGTGTACAGTGGAAAGTAGGGTAACATGATCAATGTGCTCTGTGCTCTTCCCATCACTGCTTCAGTACTTCCTTTAGCAGTAACATGTTTATGGCCACCATTCAGTCTGTATTTAGGTCACTGTGATCATGAGATGGCAGTTATTTCAGGTCCAGTTCAGTCACAACCTGAATTTATCTTGGCATTTATCCAAACAGATAAGGCTGGTTTTCACATTTTGAACCTTAAATGTCATTCCTCACATCTCTTTGAGCATGGTAGATTTGTTTTTTGTGTCTTTTACTGCAGCGGAAAATGGGATGGAGCCATCAGGAAACATTTGAGTTACAAAAGTAAACAAAGGGATGGATAATCCTTCTGCTAACTGAAACTCAATTATCAGCTCTCGGGAGAGATAACGCCGTGCAGCGAAACTCGCCCTGGTGAGTTCACGATCAGTAGAAAAAGAGACGAGACGAGAGGACTAGGATTACATATCTGCTCCTGTGAATATTAATAACAACATGACTTTAATTGAGCCAAAATAAAAAAAAATTCTTATACTTTAATTTTCCCTCTGTTGTGAAGGGCATGTTGTTTCTTGAATTTAATGAGTAGAACAGAACTCAGTAATTGGACTGAATAAGATTTCAACCAAGTCGAGAACCCAAAATATAAGGTTTATTTGCTGTTTGTTACAAATTAAATTATTAATAAAATGATCGGTTTGAGTGTACAAATGCAGACGCAAGAACAAATCTTTCCTATAAAATCAAACATTTACTTTGAGTTGATATTTGATTTAGATAAATCAACAGTATCTTTAATCATTTCATGCACTGAATCAAAAAATAGCTGAAAGTTAAAATCCCACTAAACCCTCATAAACTACTGGACATGTCTGCTTCAATAATAATGTTTATTTAAATGTCCTCAATAAAACAAAAAACAGTTATGTTCTGTCCAATTGCAATTTTAGATTTAATTTATATCAAATTTTTCATCCTTTCTGAGGCAGTGTTAATTTTGACAGCTATTTTTAATTTAGTTTTAGTCTTAATCATGTGACTAAAACATCATTTAGTTTTAGTTATTACTTAGTCATCAGAATTTTTTTTGTTTTAGTCTAATTTTAGTTGACAAATCAATGAAAACATTTAGTCGACTAAATCTACAGTCAATTAAGTCGACTAAGTTATACATAGTAAAAACTTTTCATCAATTCTCTGTAGTTACTAAAACAAAACAATGTTTTAACCATAATATTAATATTAATATGCAATACATACAACAACAAATAAAACTTTTTTCAAACATTATTTGTCTAACCTTGCTTTTAACAGTAAAACTACAAGCAGTACTTGAATCCAGTGTTAATTTTGACAGCTATTTTTAATTTAGTTTTAGTCTTAGTCATGTGACTAAAACATCATTTAGTTTTAGTCATTACTTAGTCATCAGAATTTTTTTTGTTTTAGTCTAATTTTAGTTGACAAATCAATGAAAACATTTAGTCGACTAAATCTACAGTCAATTAAGTCGACTAAGTTATACATAGTAAAAACTTTTCATCAATTCTCTGTAGTTACTAAAACAAAACAATGTTTTAACCATAATATTAATATTAATATGCAATACATACAACAACAAATAAAACTTTTTTCAAACATTATTTGTCTAACCTTGCTTTTAACAGTAAAACTACAAGCAGTACTTGAATCCAGTGTTAATTTTGACAGCTATTTTTAATTTAGTTTTAGTCTTAGTCATGTGACTAAAACATCATTTAGTTTTAGTCATTACTTAGTCATCAGAATTTTTTTTGTTTTAGTCTAATTTTAGTCGACAAATCAATGAAAACATTTAGTCGACGAAAATAATTAGTCGACAAAATTAACACTGTTCTGAGGAAATGATCCAGTTTAGTAAACAGTTTGTTCACAAATTGTTGACTATATTGATAGTCTCTTATCTTCGATACTAGAATATATAAAATAATAGTTAAATATGTAATAAACGGTGAGGATTTTGTGTTTTATTTGAGATTTTCTGTGATTCTTGTGTTCAGGTTACTTGTGTTTCTGTGTCCCCTGTGTTTTGCTGTTTGCAGTTCTTGCCCCACCTGTTTGTCTCTTCTCCAGGCGTTTGTCTTTATGTTTATTAGTGTTACCTTTTATATTTCTGGGTCCTGTTGTCATTCTCTTGTCCATGCATTATGCACTTTTCATTTGCTCCCTCCTGTTTCCCAGAGGTTTCCTTTTGTAAGTTCCTATGGTGCCACGCCAACATATTGATTTAGTAAATTAATTAGTTTTCTTATTTTACCTTCAATGTCCTGCTGAGTTTCGTCTGCAGCTTGGGTTTTACTCCATCAAACATGATTCAACCAGGTGAAACTACCTTGGAATTTGCAATGTCATGAACAACCTTGAAAATTTCTAATTACTTTTGTTCTTGTTTGATCTGACTTTAGGAATGTGATAAAGTATGTCTATAATTGTGGAAGTCTCAAGAGTTAAGTTTGTGATTACTGAAGGGACTTTTAGTTCAATCACAGTCTGACACACTTATCTAGCATACATGTACACATTTTCATGCTTTGTTCTTAGTCCAATATAGCTGCTTGAAATGGGCCAAACCAGCAACTGCGATAAGATAAAAGCACTCAAAGGAACTGATTGGTGATTTTTGCTTGCTTCAGTAGTAGAGAAATATCATTTAGTCGACATAATATTTCCTTTAGGATTTTTTTTTTTATGTATTGTGGGGTTTTTTTTCTCTTCTTGCTCCTTAACACTTTTATATATTTAATAGTTGCTTGGTGTTGTTGAGAACCAAAATACGCAGTCAGTCTGCCAAAGACATGTTTTTATAAAACTAATAAATTATGATGCCAGAAATATTTAATAGATCTGGAATGAGAAATCTTGAGTGTTAAATGCTCAAACAGCTCAAACCAGGTTCAGTTCAGTTTCTCAGGTTGAATAATTTGACCTAATAATGAGTGTTCAGCCGATAAGGAAACCCTTTTAAGTTATTGCTGCCACTCCTTGTCAGTTTGTGCTTCGAGGAATTTAGAAAACTGACAATCCTGCTGCTTCAACCGGGTTTTTGTAAAAAACAAAATAAAGGTTTTTGTTTGCTTAATAACTTTGTCTATAATTTAATGAGACTATCATTACTGGGTTCCACAAGGCTCTATTGTTGGACCTCTTCTGTTTTCATTGTGTCCTCTCCCCTTGGGGTCTATCCTGAGGAAGAATGTTTTGTTTCATTGCTATGCTGATATAATCCCATTTCAGAGACCCTCACCTTCAAGGCTACGGTATAAAGAAAAAAAATATTTATTTTAAAAGCAATATTATCAGAAAATGTAGGAGAGGAGGGGTTAATTATCTAAAATACCACTTTAAAGTCTCCATAGACTTTAATTTTACAAACTCTTCAAAACAAAAATATTGTCTGCTTCATTTAGAAGCTAAAGAGATAGGAAAGGTACAAGGGGCCACAGTTAAACATCTATAAAGTATATTCTTAGTCATTTTTAGTTTGCCATTAACTACAGATTTGCTGTGTGACCTACTGGTCAGAAAGGCTCTGTTTGTTCCTTTGCTGACGGAGCAGGGTCAGAGGTCATCAGTTCTGATGTCATGTGACTGATCTGATTGACTACAACCTGTTTGTTTCACTCTGATCAAACTCCTTCAGGCTGAATTTATCTGCTTCAGATTCCATTATATCTGATTCTTTTCACCTCCATCGAGCAGCGATCCACACAAACAACTGCAAACATCTGGGAAGAGTACAACCTGCTGGGTCAGGAGTTTTACTGATATTTGTTGTTTTCTTCATTGTTATTCTGAATTTTTGACATTTTTTATGATTTCCAAACACAAAGTGAATGATGCAGCTCTAGTTTTCTTTTTGGTTTGATTTCAAACACGTTTGGTGTAAATTTTCTTCCAAGGGTCTGCTGGGGAGCGTTGGGTGAGCTTATGTTTCTCAAACAGATGTGAAANAGATGGATGTCGGGGTCGAAACATGACACGTTTCCTGTTCACACACCTGAGCAGGTGTGTCTGTTTGGTTGCCATCAACTCATGAGAAATAAACATCTGTTTGTTCGTCTTTCAGACACAAAGCGGTTCTGTGTAAATGTAAATACTGTCTTTGATTTTATACGTTCGGTTTACCTTATAATGTTTTGCTAGTTTTTTGATACTTTGTTTAAAAAAAAATGTATTTCTCTCTTTTGTTTTTTTCTCTTTTGTTTTCTATTGTTTATTGTTTAAGGAAATTCTACCATTGCTGTTCATCGTTCTTTAGTTTTAGCAGGTCGCTTTTGTAAATGAGCCATGAGGCTCAATAAGATTTACCTGACTAGGTTGAATTAATGAATAACTGCAGGTTCTCATCTGTGATTAAAGGAACATGAAGTGTGTACAGTACATTTTTGAGCCTTCAGGTGAACAAGAAGAGTTTATTTAAAACTGTGAAAATGTTTTAAAAGCGTGTATAAATGTATAAAAGGTGCCTGTATCCTCCTGAGCTCAGGTTAGGTCGGGTCGACCCTTAGTTCAGTCTGTGAATGTGTAACCTGGTGCCGTCTGGGTTCAGACCATGCGACGGCAGCCGGTCTGGGCCTCGGACCTTCAGTTTTAGATTAATTTAGATTAATTAGATCAGCCATCGTTCAGGTTTACCCTCAGATAAACTGCGGACAACACAAATGTTGTAATTTCCACTTTAAAAACGGATCGTTGAAGAACAGGTCAGAAAGGCTCTGTTTGTTCCTTTGCTGACGGAGCAGGGTCAGAGGTCATCAGTTCTGATGTCATGTGACTGATCTGATTGACTACAACCTGTTTGTTTCACTCTGATCAAACTCCTTCAGGCTGAATTTATCTGCTTCAGATTCCATTATATCTGATTCTTTTCACCTCCATCGAGCAGCGATCCACACAAACAACTGCAAACATCTGGGAAGAGTACAACCTGCTGGGTCAGGAGTTTTACTGATATTTGTTGTTTTCTTCATTGTTATTCTGAATTTTTGACATTTTTTATGATTTCCAAACACAAAGTGAATGATGCAGCTCTAGTTTTCTTTTTGGTTTGATTTCAAACACGTTTGGTGTAAATTTTCTTCCAAGGGTCTGCTGGGGAGCGTTGGGTGAGCTTATGTTTCTCAAACAGATGTGAAATCAGAGACTTTCTCTTTACTCGAGTCTCATTTCCCCAAACCCCTGGTCTGACTCCAGAACCTCCTGATGCACGAGAAGCTGCAGCTGACCGGGCGTTGAATGTGACAGGATGGACGTGTGCGTGTCGTCGCATGTTCCTCAGAGCTTCCTGCTGAGAGCAGCAGCGTGTGACCCAGATGTTGCACAAACAGAAACATGATGATGACTGGACATTTTCTGACCAGTCAGCTTCAAAAAGATCATTAAAGACAAAAAAAAACTGCTGCAATTCAAAAATTCAGCGTGCGTGAAGATTTGAACCTGTTCAGCCATTCGTGCTGCGTGAATCTGCAGACACAGCAGCAGAAGTTTCATTTTAAAAAATTTAGCATTTTTATATATATATAAAAAAAGTAGTTTTACAAAAGTTTGTGACTGACTTTATGCACAGACAAAAAGGAGGCAAAAAAATGTGTCAAATCTACAAAATCATGTTTTAAACACAACATAACACACATTACGCTGATGACCCGTGTCGCTGAGGAATCTGAAGAGTAAATGTTTGTAGTTTTTGAGAAGAGTGTTTTTCTGGACTGGAGCTGAACAGAGAATGAAAGTAAACCTAAATGTTTTTGGTGCAAGATATTTAAGTTGTAGGAGTTACACTGTGGAAGAACAGAGGGAGCTTTATTTTTCTTGTCCGAGGCAGCAATGATGGATCCTGGCAAGTGGAGGGAGATAATTTATCTGCCACTAGATGCAGTGGAGGAGCCAGGGAGTGGCTAATGGTGGCCTTGGCTCCCCCATAGATTAATCTATGGCCTTGGCCACCTTAACCATTTAATACAACTATACTTTAAAGCAACATAAAATCTAGGAAGCATAGTACTGTATCCTCAAAGGGCAGGGGTGAGAGGCGCTGAGCTGGTATGTGTCTGAGGTGCTTCAGGCATGTCCGACTGGGAGGAGACCTCGAGGAAGACCCAGGACACACTGGAGAGTCTACGTCTCAGTTCACCTGGGAACACCTTGGAGTCCTGAGCTGGAAGAGGCTGTGGAGAGAGATGTCTGGTCCTCCCTGCTCATGATGCTGCCCCCGAGACCCGACTTCAGAACAAGTGGAAGATGATGAATGTATGGACGACGGACTTAAAGTTTGCAAAACCTAATTTACTGGAAGCCAATTCTGCTGAAGGTTTCCAATGTTAGCGAAAACGCTAATCAGCCAAACAATAAATTAGTTCAGTTATTAGCTCTTAGACTAGAGCAGGGGTCTGCAACCTTTACAATCAAGAGCCATTTTATGCCTTCGTTCACTAAATAAAAGTGATCAGAGCCGCAACAACAACCTGCTGTGATTATCAAGTGGGCCACTTTAGGTTTGTTGGAGGGGGCTTTTGTGGCCTTTAGGGGTGACATTATAAAGCTAAAATATCAAATAATTTAGATTTTTACAATTTAAGACAAATGAAAAGACCAGATTCTTGTAAAAGGGAGAGTGGGTAGTTTTATTATTTTTTATTATTTGTTTATTAAAAACTATGAACTATGCAGACCTATGCTTTTTTTGTTGTGGAAAAATTAAGTAAAGAAATAAATCATTAAGTTAAAGTGAGTATGTTTTACTCCTTGTACGTGTTCCAGCAAAATAAACGACAGGAAAAGAGTTAAACTAGTCCTTTATCGTTTATACAACAACCAATAAAATTCAGTTTTATGTCAGTTGGTCAAAGCTTGAAAGAGCCGCTGCAGAGGAACAATAGCGCATGGGCGTAGCCAGGATTTTATGAGGGGCGGTTCGTTTAAAGAAAAAGTGGACCTGGAAAGAGCAACACGCCTCGGTGGTTCACTGGAAGCGCGTCGGGTTGCCACTCCAAACTTTCTCTCGACTCGGGTTCGATCCTCGCTTGGTTGAACTCGAATCGTCAAAGTGGGCAATATTTCAACTTATTTTACTTTTTATTTTTTATTGGATAAAAAAAAAAGGAGTTTGTGTTAACCACAGGCATATTAAGTCTATGGTGTTAACTGGTTCGACATTAGCGGCTCTCTTAACACAGAACTTGGGTTGTGCGGGAGTTGTAGGCGGGACTTCATAGGCACAAGGAGTGAACGTACAAAGTGGGCGGTTCGTTCGAACCCCCCCTGGCTACGCGCATGCAAAGAGCCACATGTGGCTCCAGAGCCACAGATTGCAGACCCCTGGACTCGAGGAACCTTGTCCACCACTGGTGGTGGCCATCTTGAATTTTGACATGGCGACATGTTTATTGATAGGAACTTCTCTTATTTATAGATGCAGCCACACAAATGGGTGTTGTAACCTTACACATTTTTGGACGGACTGTGTTTCTGCCTCTTCGCTCAACTATCTTTTTTAGAGAACAGCTGCTGGATTGCTGACATGAAACTTTTTTAGACTAAACGCTTAAACCGTCCATGTTTCAACAGAGATAGTAAAAAAGATAAATTTGGGTTAATGACTCAGCATACAAACAACTTTTTTACCTTTTATTCCAGTCAAGATGTTTTAAACATCTGTCCAGGGTGAACGGGTCAGAATGAAACCCGTTTGATTTCAGGTCAGGATTGTTCTGCAGAAACATCAATATCCTTCTGGTTTGACGTTTTTTTAATTGTGTTTGGGAAATTTAACATTCTGATGTCTGGTTTTAGTTAAAGAGGACAATAGTTCAACTGGAGCGTCTGATTTATGATTTGAAACAGGAGTTTTGTAACAAAAAGAGGACAAATCAAATTTAAATTTAAAAAACATCTTTATAAACAGAGCCGTTTGATTTAGTCCATATTACATGAACAAAAAAACAAGTTTCAGGATTTTAAAAGTGAAATATTTTTGTTGTTCTGAGAATGAGAAACCCTGAACAACAAGTTCCAACAGCACGTGCTTCTTCTGCATGACTCGGCAGTTTGGGGGACAAGCCGGAACAGAACTGGTCAGGTGAGCGTCAGGTGACCTGTGGGCGGGGCCTACACGCAAACAGGAAGTTCCACGATGAACTCAGAAGAACAACAACACCCTGCAGAGTCTGATCCAACTACAGTAGTTAAAAAAATGAGAATGATGGCATTAATGCACTGGATTTTGAAGCAATGGTTGGTACATTTAGGATTAAATGGTTAAAAACTTTTTTACAACAACACAATTCTATGTGGATTCATATTCCTGCCTCCATTTTTAAGCAGCATGGGAGGAATTCTTTGCAAAATGTGACTTTGAAGTAACTAAGATTCCAGTAAATTTATCAAACTTCCGCAAACAAGTTCTTCAGTTCTGGAAAATGATATTTCAACATAATTTCTCACCTCATGGATCAACTCTGTGGAATAATAGCAATCACAGCAGGCAGAAAGTCAATATTTAAGAAGGAATATGAAAAAGGCATCATTTTTGTAACAGATATCCTAGATTCTAATGGAGATCTTTTAAATTTCTCATCTTTTGTTGGAAAATATGACCTTAATTGCTGTTCCAGTCCAGGACTGTAGAACATCTGTTCCAGTCCAGAACTGTAGAACATCTGTTCCAGTCCAGAACTGTAGAACATCTGTTCCAGTCCAGGACTGTAGAACATCTGTTCCAGTCCAGGACTGTAGAACATCTGTTCCAGTCCAGGACTGTAGAACATCTGTTCCAGTCCAGGACTGTAGAACATCTGTTCCAGTCCAGGACTGTAGAACATCTGTTCCAGTCCAGGACTGTAGAACATCTGTTCCAGTCCAGGACTGTAGAACATCTGTTCCAGTCCAGGACTGTAGAACATCTGTTCCAGTCCAGGACTGTAGAACATCTGTTCCAGTCCAGGACTGTAGAACATCTGTTCCAGTCCAGGACTGAAGAACATCTGTTCCAGTCCAGGACTGTAGAACATCTGTTCCAGTCCAGGACTGTAGAACATCTGTTCCAGTCCAGGACTGTAGAACATCTGTTCCAGTCCAGGACTGTAGAACATCTGTTCCAGTCCAGGACTGTAGAACATCTGTTCCAGTCCAGGACTGAAGAACATCTGTTCCAGTCCAGGACTGTAGAACATCTGTTCCAGTCCAGGACTGTAGAACATCTGTTCCAGTCCAGGACTGTAGAACATCTGTTCCAGTCCAGGACTGTAGAACATCTGTTCCAGTCCAGGACTGTAGAACATCTGTTCCAGTCCAGGACTGTAGAACATCTGTTCCAGTCCAGGACTGTAGAACATCTGTTCCAGTCCAGGACTGTAGAACATCTGTTCCAGTCCAGGACTGAAGAACATCTGTTCCAGTCCAGGACTGTAGAACATCTGTTCCAGTCCAGGACTGTAGAACATCTGTTCCAGTCCAGGACTGTAGAACATCTGTTCCAGTCCAGGACTGAAGAACATCTGTTCCAGTCCAGGACTGAAGAACATCTGTTCCAGTCCAGGACTGTAGAACATCTGTTCCAGTCCAGGACTGAAGAACATCTGTTCCAGTCCAGGACTGAAGAACATCTGTTCCAGTCCAGGACTGAAGAACATCTGTTCCAGTCCAGGACTGTAGAACATCTGTTCCAGTCCAGGACTGAAGAACATCTGTTCCAGTCCAGGACTGAAGAACATCTGTTCCAGTCCAGGACTGTAGAACATCTGTTCCAGTCCAGGACTGAAGAACATCTGTTCCAGTCCAGGACTGTAGAACATCTGTTCCAGTCCAGGACTGAAGAACATCTGTTCCAGTCCAGGACTGAAGAACATCTGTTCCAGTCCAGGACTGTAGAACATCTGTTCCAGTCCAGGACTGAAGAACATCTGTTCCAGTCCAGGACTGAAGAACATCTGTTCCAGTCCAGGACTGAAGAACATCTGTTCCAGTCCAGGACTGAAGAACATCTGTTCCAGTCCAGGACTGTAGAACATCTGTTCCAGTCCAGGACTGTAGAACATCTGTTCCAGTCCAGGACTGAAGAACATCTGTTCCAGTCCAGGACTGTAGAACATCTGTTCCAGTCCAGGACTGTAGAACATCTGTTCCAGTCCAGGACTGAAGAACATCTGTTCCAGTCCAGGACTGTAGAACATCTGTTCCAGTCCAGGACTGAAGAACATCTGTTCCAGTCCAGGACTGTAGAACATCTGTTCCAGTCCAGGACTGAAGAACATCTGTTCCAGTCCAGGACTGAAGAACATCTGTTCCAGTCCAGGACTGTAGAACATCTGTTCCAGTCCAGGACTGAAGAACATCTGTTCCAGTCCAGGACTGAAGAACATCTGTTCCAGTCCAGGACTGTAGAACATCTGTTCCAGTCCAGGACTGTAGAACATCTGTTCCAGTCCAGGACTGAAGAACATCTGTTCCAGTCCAGGACTGAAGAACATCTGTTCCAGTCCAGGACTGTAGAACATCTGTTCCAGTCCAGGACTGAAGAACATCTGTTCCAGTCCAGGACTGAAGAACATCTGTTCCAGTCCAGGACTGTAGAACATCTGTTCCAGTCCAGGACTGAAGAACATCTGTTCCAGTCCAGGACTGTAGAACATCTGTTCCAGTCCAGGACTGTAGAACATCTGTTCCAGTCCAGGACTGAAGAACATCTGTTCCAGTCCAGGACTGCAGAACATCTCTTTGTTCTTTGTGTTGATCTATATCCACAGACTTAGAGATTTGTTATAAATGTCCCCCGTCACTGAGGAATGGTGAATGTTTGTATTTTTGGAGAGGAGTGTTTTTCTGGACTAGAACAAGGAATGAAGTAAACCTAAATGTTTCTGGTGCAAGATATTCAAGTGGGGAGAAGTACCGTATTTTTCAGACTATAAGGTGCATTAAGTGAAACAGATAAGTCAAAGATTATTCAACTCATTCACACAATAACCACCTCAAATCTGTTTGAGTTCATGAAGCACAACCAGAATTAAAACACAAGGCTCACCGTTGAGTTTTGAGAACATTCAAGGAATTCAATTTTGCCTTATAGTCTGAAAAATACGGTAGCTTCCCCCCCCCCCCCTGCCTGAGGTGATGGATCCTAATGAATGTACGGACCAGGTGCAATGCAGGAGCAATGGAGCAGCCAGGGGTGGCCAATGGGGGCCTCATAGATTAATATTTGGCCACCTCAATCATTTGAGGAAACTACATTCAATGCAACAAAGTTCATGCTCAATCATCCAGGTACCAAATCCAATAATTCTCAGTCGGGTCATATAGTTTATTTTTTATAGAAACGTTTCGACCTCTATCTGGAGGGCTTCATCAGTCAGAGGAGTTCCAGTAAACCGTTTTCCCACCAAGCAGTAAACACCTTAAGTGGACCAACTAGTTTGCTGGAGCTGGATATAATTTTAATAATTATAAAAATTAAAGATCAGTTTCCTCAAATGATTGGGGTGTCCGGTTTATGTGCACATGTGGCAGCGGCCATCTTGGATTTTGACGTAGCAACCCAGTTTATTAAAGGAACCTTTTTTACACCTCGATTCCACACTGAAATGGAAGTCTGCCCCTCACTTATTTTTAAAGTTGTCATGCGTCCTCCATGTTTTTTCCAACAGGACATCCCAGCAGCTTCACAGAAGAGACGAGAGTAAGAAGTAAAGATTTATTTTATAAAAGTTTTCCACTGTAAAGTGTCAGAAGTCATCAGAACATGCTGAAAGAACATAAATAAAGACAAAACAAAGTGTGCAATGTGGCGCTCGGAACAGAAAATCACTCGTAGCAAAAAACAAACATTTGGACCTGCAGAGAAACTGGTTCTGTTGGTGGCTTACGACCCGACGGGCCTCCTGGGTCAGCCGCTTCTGTTCGAGGAAACACCACAAGAACTAATCTGGGTTTGAGGCACAAAACGTTGGCGACGACTTCAACAGAAGCTTCAATAAAAACCTCGGGTCGGACCGGGTCGGGACGGTTCTGTTCACGTTCAGCTCAATTTCTTTTATTTTACATTCATGCAGCTCAACATTTTGTTTGGGTCAGAAAAAAAAAGAGTGTGAGGAGGAATTATTAAAGTTTAACTCTGAACAGATGCAGGAAATACTCCACTGACTCTGGGTTCAACAAATAAAATAAAATACATCCAAGATGTCCAGAACCAGAACACAGAACCGCCCGTTTCTGGTTCTGGAGGGGGGTCGTCTAAACTTTGGCCTTTTGGAACTCGTCTGAGTTTCAGCTGATCCGCTCAGGTTTCAGCTTCAAGCTGTGAAAACACAAAGTGAAAGAAGACGTGAAGAGACGCTCAGACTCAGCTGCACAACAACCACACGCCGAGGATTCTGGGTAACGCGGTGAACAACAGTAAGGTCAAGGGTGACTCCTCTACATGAACCAGGTTACATCTGCTCCTTCTCCAAACTCTTTAGCCCTGTCGGCCATGACAGTTTGAAACAAACCTGCAGGATTTTTATTTTACAGACCAAAGCTGAAAATAAAAACCTTCCAGTTTGAACAAACCTCTAAAGACTCGTAACGATGAACGGCGTTTGAACGGAGTAAACTTTAAACCCAACAAACGTTTACACCCGGGACGTGACGAGCTTCGGCCCAGACTCTCACACGGTCCAGATTTCAGCTGTCAGGCTGAAAGAGAACAGAACCGGTGTCAGATTCTGGTTCTGAGTGGAGGTGAAAAGGTCCAGAGTTAAGACTGCGGTGACATCTAGTGGCAGGAAGCAGCAACTGCAACCTGCCACCAAGAAATTAAATCCACCAAATCTTTGGTTTGTCTGACAGAAACCTTTCATTTAAAGATTATTTTTTAGATTCATAAACAGGTAAAATGAGAGTAAAACAGTTATAGGATCTTAATAAAACTTAAAGGTTAAAGACGTAACAGTCAGGAGCTAAAACTCCACCAGTGTTCCTGTTTGACTGCAGATTTGATGGAAATCAGAAATAAAGTCAACTACAGTAAATATAAAAAACGCTTTAGAATGAACATTTAAATCAAGTCTTTTAGCAGAATCTGGGACATTTATGCAGAACTGCGCTGGTTTAAAATGAAAATATCTTACAGGACCTGGGTCAGAACAGACGAGCACGGTTTAGATGGTTTCAAGTAAAAACCCAAATAAAAATGAGCTCTTAAGGATTCGGGGTGTCAGAAATAAAGTGAGTGTTAAATGTGAGCACAAACGGAGAACGTTTCTCTTTCTGGATAAAACGGTTCGTTTTTGTGATTCTGGTTTTTACTAAAAGTTATAAAATAATCGCAGCAACTACATTTAGATTTATTTACGTGTTTAAACGTCGTTTTCTGATCGAATCGTTAAAGGCACCGTTCTTTAACTTCTGTCGTAAGAAAGACGGTTTGTGCTTTCAGGGAGGTAGAAGGCCACGAAGGCACAGAGAGTCATCGAAACAAACAAACAAACAAAAAAAACAAACGGGTGAAGAGCCGTGACGATGCAGCTGTTGGACGAAGCAGCCTTCTACAGAAACCACAGAGGCGGCCATGTTTTTAAAGCCCCGCCTACTCCTCCACGTAGGAGGCGATTGGTTTAGTTTGTTTTTAAGACGTGAGCAGGAACTTTAATAAAATATCACCAGACAATAAAAACCACGGATCCCTCTTTGGAGCTCAGTTCATCCAGAACATCTGGTTCTGATTGCACCTTGTGATTCGGCCCGGTCCAAGCGGCCTCAGCGGGAAATGACAGAGCTGATGGAGTTGTAGGACGTGCCTCCGTTGCAGGTGGGCGGGTACCTGCCAGAGGCCCCGCCCACAGCCTCCATGTTGACCTTGAACACCGGAGAGGCCTTCAGGATGAAGTCTGCCGCGTCTCTCCGGCCGAGCTCCCTCAGTTTGGTCATGAGGACGCCGACCGTGCTGTCCACCCGGCCGCTCCACTCCAGCAGCAGCGCCGCGGTGGGGCTGGGCTGCAGCTCGGCATGCTGGGAGTCTGAGTCCGGGGTCCCGTTTGGAGTCCCGGCGCTGTGTTTGGCCACCAGGTCTGTGAGGCCGAGGTTCATGGCCAGCAGGCACCAGTCCTTGCCCATGGCGTCCGGCGGGTCCAGCATGCGGCACAGCTTCCTGCGGGCCAACAGGGGCATGTCCGATATGTGCAGCTCTCTACCCACAATCCCCTGCTGGTAGACCTCAACGCAGCCAAAAGCCAGGATACTGCTGAAGCTCTCCCGGTACCCCCCCATGGTGTTGGTGAGAGAC
>JBBPBX010002193.1:81140-93128 GCA_038048925.1 Garcialebias charrua | reverse complement strand
ATCGTCCGGACCAGGGCTGGGGTGAGGCCTAAGTTTGTTAGGCGGCACCGCTCAGCTTCCAGGCCCAAAGGCGTTGGCCTATTTCTGGGAAATGTCTGATCGCCCCTCCTGCCTGGAGGAGAGCATCCTCCCTCCACGGCAGCTGTAGGGGACTGTCCACTACCAGCTGCTGCAGGTCTGGGGACCAGGGTGCATATTTGCACTCTGGAGTCACCAGGATGAGAGACAGTTTCTCCTCCCGGACTCGTTCTAGCACTCTTGGAATGAGAGGGACTGGTGGAAAAGCGTAAAGCTTCTTTTCTGACCACCATCTGAGCACAAAAACATCCACTCCCAGAGGGGGGTCGTCTTTTGGGTTCAGTGAGCACCAGAGTGCACACTTCCTGTTGCTTCGGGCTGCAAAAAGGTCTATTTCTGCACGACCGAATCTGGCCCAAATCTGATTTATTAAGTCTGAGTGGAGAGACCAGTCTCCCTGACGTGGTCCCCCTCTCGACATGATGTCTGCTCCCACGTTCAGCACTCCTGGGATGTACACTGCTCTCAGAGAGAGCAGGTTCTGCTGGGCCCACAGGAGTAGCCGCCTGGCCACGCGCAGCAGCTGAGCTGAGCGAGACCCCCTGGCGATTGATGTACGCTGCTGCCACCTGGTTGTCGGTGTGCACCAGTACATGTTGCTGCTGAACTAGTAGAATAATGTTCTAAAACCTTCTGGACTGTCATCAGCTCCAGAACGTTTATGTGGAGGTGGGTGTGGCTCGGCCACTCCCCTCCCACCGATTGGGAGAGGCACGTCCCCCTCCCATCCCATCAGAGACGCGTCTGTGGAAACTGGGATGTGATGCGAAGGTGTGATCATGGAGACACCCTCCCTCAGGATGTGGGTGTTTCCCCAGAAACGCAGGTCTGGCCCCACGGATGGGGGAACCAGCACCATCCTGCGTTTTTGGTGTACTGGGTCCACGCGCAGGTTGGTAACCACCGCTGGGCCGTTCTCCTGTGTAATAAACCCAGATTTAATACCACATGAGCGGCTGCCATCAGGCCCAGAAGGCGCATCACTGTTGCCGCCGTCACCACCTTCCCTGGTTGGACGCGCTTCAGCTGTGCTGTCAGATTGGCTGCCCTCTGCTCTGACAGGCGTGCTCTCATCGAGCGTGAATCCAGTTCTACCCCCAGGTAGACAATGGATTGTGCTGGGATTACTGAACTTTTCATCCAGTTTACAGCAAATCCCAGGTCCAGCAGGTGTTCTGCTAGTACCCTGGTCTGGACTACTGCTTCCTCTCGCGACCTGCTTAAAAATAAGTGGGTCGTCTAGATAAGACAGGATCCACATCCCTGCTGAGGGAAGTGGGCGTATCGCTGCTTCCACACACTTTGAAAAAGTTCTGGGAGCTAACGAGTAGTCGAAAACGAGCCTTTTGAACTCAAACTGGTTCCCCTGGAAGGAAAAACCTCAGGTATTTCCTGTGTTGTGGGATGATACTCACGTGCCAGTAAGCATCCTTCAGATCGAGGGATGTGAACCAGTCTCCCTTGTGCACATTCCTCAGCAGCTGTTTTATGGTGAGCATGTGAAAAACTTCTCACCAAAATCGATCTGTTGGAAATCGACAGATCTAAAACTGGTCTCGCCCCTCCCTTTTTCTTGGGCACGAGAAAATATAGAGAATAGAACCCTTTGTTCTGATCTCCTTCTGCCACCTTGGAAATCACTCCCTTCGACAGCATTTCTTGAATTTCTGACAGTAGGGAGTTTTGGTTTTTGTCTGACAATACTGTTTCCAGTATTCCCTTGAAAGGTGGGGGTTTTGCAGCAAACTGGAGTGCATAACCCTTTCTTATGATTTTTGACAGCCACCTGTCTAAACTGCATTTTTGCTGCCACTGCTGGTTTCTGCCCAGTGGCAGCGCGAGATCTTGCTGTCTCGAGCGCATCATGTGCGTCAGCCAGTCGCTGGGGCCCTCCCTCCGTTACCATGGTAACCCACGGGGGCCCCGCCCAAAAAGGGGCAGCCCGATGTGCCAGAGGCGTGACGCGACGTTGCGTCTGACGTCGACGCGCTTGCTGACCCGGGGAGCGCTCGCTCTGGTGAAGCGGTGCTCCCGTTGAGCGCCGTGCGTCTTTTGGCGGGCGGTGTTTGGCTAAGTTGAGTGGCTTTTCTTTTCTTACCTCGATCGGAGCTTTGCAGAGAGGTGGCGCCACTCATGTACGTGGAACGCCAGTTAAACGTTTGTTGAGGCGGAGCCCCGGCAGCGTGAGCGTGGACCGGGCTCGCGTCACGTGACGTGTAAAGCAGCGCGCTGTGGGATTGACCCTGCGTTGACTGCGTGGCACGAGGTGCAACCAACATGGCGTCGAACATGGCGTCTGGTTGTTTAGCTAGCTTTTGTGACCCTTGCCGGGCAGCCTCGTGGCTGTACCGGCGTCATTTAATTTTAGCAGCGGACGGGTTTCATTACCCGGTTCAGAGTTAAAATTAACGAGTTCACCAAACATGAAACATTTATTAATTGTTACCTTGTTTGAGCTCTCTTTACTCGAGGTTAGCTTTTCTGTGGTGGGAAGCATGTGTAGTCGTGCGGCTGAGGGGTTATACGGCCCGACAGACAAGCCCGAAACATGAGAGAAAACGTTATTCAAAACATTTCGCTCTTTATTGATATTACACACTTCCCGCAACGAGACATTTCTGCTGAGGCGGTCGGCTGTAGGGGTTCTGCTTCTGGCCGCCTCTGCCCTAGCCGCCACGGGCCTGGTAGCCGCGGCCTCGTGGAGCGTGTTGCTCACCGTCCCACGGTCGCTGCTGCTTCTGTTTGAAAGCCGGCTGCTGTGGCTGTCGCGAGCCCGCTGCAGCCGATGGCTGTTTCTGGTCCCGGCGGTCTTCTCCCCCGTCTGGTTGTCGAGATGGCGGGCGAGTGGACATGAAGCTACTCACCGTCTCGGCGACTTCGCCTCTCTTTTTGCACTTGTCCACAAGTTCTTCAGGTTGAGCCCAAAAAGTTCTTCAGACGACACGGGTCCGAGTTCTTTTTGTAGCCTGTCGGGCATGGATGGTGCGTGTTAAGCCACGTGGTTCTGTGCACCATCTGCGTTGCGACCGCCACGCACGACCAACACACCGTGGACGCGGCGCTGAGGTTCAGGGTGACGTCCGCCGCCTTCCCCATCACGCTCGCCGTTTCTTCGTGCAGGCTCGGGTCCTCCGCTAGCTTGGAGATCTGGTAGGCGAGGAGAGCTGTGTTGTTGCTAGCTGCACCTGCCTGGGCTGCTAGCTACTGCGCTATGCGCGGTCGGTTATTTGAAGCACCGTCTGGTCGTGGCGCCCGGCGGGAATGGGCCTGTGGTCCACCCTGGCGGTTTTTGCCCCGAACACTTCGGAGAGGCTCTGTTCCAAAAGGGAGCACCCTTGGGTCGGCCTTGTCCGTGAAGCCCTCGACCCTCGTGAGTCCCGTGTAGGAGGTCGCTGGGGCCTCGAGCTTGGCGGGCTCCGCCGCCGCTTTGTCCCAGAGCTCCGTCACCGCCGGGAAGCGAGGCCAGACTGGGTCTGGGCGTCGCTGCGACGTGGTGCCCTACCTCAAGCCCGCCAGGATGTTTTTCCTGGGCGGTGAAGGGGTAGGCACCGACAGTCCCTTCAGCACGGCCGCCTCGTGGATGATGGCGGGCAGGTCGTGCATTAGGGAGCTCATTGCTGAGAGAGAGGGGTCCTTGTGACCGCCTCGAGGTCGACCGGTTTGTCCAGTAGCGTACGGTCCCGGAGAGTCCATTTGTCTTCACCGATGGGGTTGAACAGTTCTGCCCGTCTTTCCCTCTCGCACAGTGGTAGCTTGGCGCAGAGGGGGGCAGTCGCTGTCCGGGGCCGCGCGTTCGGCTCCCAGGCACCTTTCGCAGGTGTCGTGGCCGTCGAAGCTGAGAATCAATCCAGCGGAGCAACCTGGACCGGTCTTTGCCATCTTGATGGAAAAAATAATATTTTCAAAAAATTTACTAAGGTTCTCATTCGGGCTGAATGAAGAAGAGATAGATTCACCCCGGTCGAGGGATTTTATCGACCCGAGGGGTGGGCCCATCCGGTAGGTGGGCGTGGACTAAAAGGTTTTCAGTAGGCGCTGACGCGCGGGGGGAGACTTCCAATAGGCGGAGCCAAAGGGCGGAGCTAACTACGACACTAGAACCAGTCAGTCATGTCTGATCAGCGGGTGCAATCACGGCTGCGTGCACCTGCTGATTCTTTACAGCAGACATCCGCTCCCCTCTCTTGGGGGTACTGAGTACCCCCGCTAAATCTTTTAGGGGTACTCAGTACCCCACGGTACCCCCTTACTTTCACCCCTGTATATCTCAGCCAAATTTAAATACATGGACCTAAAATGTGGTGCTGTAGTAGCTAAAGACTGTCCTCAACATATACTTTCAGTACAACAAATTGAATCAGATCTTAGTTTAAAACCTTGTCCTCAGTTGTTGGGGTGAACCCTGTTTGTCTGTTAGCAAAATATCCCATGCACCACTGGACAGATTTAAAAAAAAAAAAACTCTCAGAAAGTAATCTTTAGTTGAACCTCCACAACTGATTAAGCTAATGAACTTCAACCAACACAAAACCCCCTATGACTCTGAATTTCACAGATGTTGAGCTAAAAGTTCACGTGGCAGTGGCTGAGAGTCATCCTCAACAGGTGTGTCACGATGTTTGCCAACACCATCAGTGGAGGTTGGTCAGGTGCTGAAAGTCTCACAGTGTTTCACATTAGATCATAAAGAAACAAAAGAAGAAGTAAGGTTTATTTCTAGAGCGCTTATCACAGACATAAAATCACAAAGCGCTGTACAATAAAAATCAACGGTAAAAGTATACACAGAATAAAACAAGCATAAAAACTACAAATATCAATCAATGAAAAATACAATAAAATCATGACATAAAAGCCTGAGCGAATAAAAGTGTTTTCAGTTGTTTTTTAAAAACCTCAACAGAGTCAGCTAAACGAAGCTGCAGGGGCAAACTATTCCAAAGCCTGGGGGCCACTGACTGAAAGGCCCTGTCCCCTTTAGTTTTCATCCGCGTACGTGGAACATCCAAGAAGTTCTGGGTTTGTGATCGAAGGTCACGGGCAGCAGAGTATTTAGTTAAAAGCTGATAAAGGTATAGCCTACAGGAGCCTGGCCATTTAAAGCTCTGTACGTGAGCACAAGGACGGATTCTAAACTCAACTGGGAGCCAGTGAAGTGAATGCAGAACTGGAGTGATGTGGCAGTTTTTACTGGATCTAGTGAGAAGTCTGGCAGCTGCGCTCTGTATCACTTGTAGGCGTGATACATAAGACTTGTCCAGGCAGGTAAAAAGGGCATTGCAGTAGTCCAGACGCGATGACACAAAAGCGTGAATAATGTTCTCTAGTTCAACTCTGGAGACCATAGGTCGTATTTTAGAAATATTTCTTAAATGAAAGAAACAGGAACGGGAAATAGTCTTAATGTGAGACGCAAAACCCAGTGATGATTCAAATGTGACTCCAAGATTTCTTACTTTTGCTTTGGCTGCTGGGCAGAAAGAGTTAATTTTCTGATTGATTTTAGAGTGAAGGTGACTGGGAGCAGAAATCAAAGTCTCTGTCTTACTTGTGTTTAAAACCAAAAAGTTACTGGCGAGCCAGTCACTTATACAGGACAAGCATTGGACAAGGATGGATAACATGTCCAGCTGGTGTGGTTTAAACGAAAAATACAACTGAATATCATCAGCATAAATGTGATAGGAGATATCAGAAAAGGATTGCTTATTCATGATGAATTTCACGCGTGTGTTCCTCAACATGGCCCACACGCTTGTCACATGTTGGCTGTTTCACTTCACAGGAAGTTGAGGGGAAATCTGAACGAGTTTGGTTTGGTACCACAGACGGTGACTCGGGCACCCAACCCTCCTGAGCATGTCGGGTCAGGTCAGCTCCACTGGAGCGGGTTTCACAACACCAGAACCGTGTGAACGAACAACACAGACCTGGTCTGGGTGCCTGCTTTCAGCTGTGATGTCATCAAAAGGAAAAGCACAGAGCCAGTGATTAATGCACGTGGAGTTTGTTGGGGAGTAATGTCGGTCCTGCCCATTTAAACATTTACCAGTACTCTGACAGTTTTTACATTTTGACACTCTGCAGTCAGCGAAAGGCAGGCGATCATGTAACTATTGGTTCATGCATCCTTTTGTCTGTTAGCAAAATCTCCACAAACCACTGGGATGATTTCAATTACGGGTACACTCTCAGAGCTACATCTAACAGATCAACAGTGGGAGCCAATGAAATTAAAGATGGCCGCCACAGCCAAATGACCTTAGCCGATGCAAAAAATGGCTCAGTCACTTTTGAAGCCATCTAGCTAGAATTTGGTGTGGTAGTAGCTGGGAGCCCTACACAACGCATAACCTGAGGGCTTCAAAGTGTGCAATAGTTTCACCTGAAGATATTAACTTTTGTTGTCAAGCCTGTTAAGCAAAATAGTTCAGGATTTATTGAACAGATTTGAACGAAACGTTCAGGAAGCAATCAGTGGATGTACCTTTACAAGTTAAAAACTTTTGAAGACAGATAAATTAAAGATGGCCGCCACAGCCACTTCGACCTTATCAAACACAGAAAAGGACTACAATTCAAAGTCAAAGTCAATTTTATTTTAAAAGCACATTTAAAACGGCAGCTGTTACCCAAAGTGCTTAACAATAAGGTAAGCATCAAATATAAAAACACCAAAAAATGAGAAACGATGAAATACTGAGTCAAATCACTCTGTGTTAAACGTCAGGGAAAACAGGAAGTGAAGGGGCCTAATGTTGGGGGGCAGATTGTTCCAAAGTTCAGGGCCCACGACTGAAAAAGTCAGATCTCCTCTGAGCTTCAGCCAAAAGCAGCTGATCAGATGATCTCAGCGCCGGGAAGGAACATATTGAAGCAGGTCAGAGAGGTATGAGGGTACAAGGTTATTTATGCACTTAAAGGTCAACAGGAGGATTTTAAAATCTATCCTGATACGTACAGGGAGCAAGTGAAGGGAGGACAAAACCGGTGAAATATGAGCAAACCCACGAGTTCCTGCGCCGAGCTGCAGCATTTTGGTCGAGCTGGACCTGACTGACCCCCAACATAAAGTGTGTTACAGTAGTCCAGCCGGGCTGTAGCAAATGAAAGGACAATTTTTTCAAGGTCAGTTCGGGTCGACACTGACTTGAGCTTTGCTTTCTGCCTTAACTGGAAGAAGCTTTCTGGTAGAACAGAGTTAAACTGTTTATTAAATCAGAGTCTAAACCATCTTGAGATTTGTAACAGACTGCTTAAAGTCCATGACCCACCACGTTTTCAAATTGCATCGCCATTAATATTTAGTAGTTAATTAAATAATGAAACAGGAGCGTTTATTTATATTGTAGAGTAATAACGCTAAATGTGTTATTTCATGATTTATAGCAGATTTTAGCCGCAGCTCCGGGAAAATCTGCCCCTCTCCATATATGGGCATTGACTGAATGATTGATTGAATGAATGAAAAAAAAATTGACGTCACTGAAGTATCCGCCTTCTAAAAAATAAATAAAAACAGAGCGCTGGTCCAGCTGTACCCAGCTGCACCAGGAAATATTTAGAGATTGCGCATCCACTAGTTTAATTTGCTCACTCGCGACAAATGTATTAATTTCCTCATGAAGCCGGCTGGCTATTTATTCTCTCCCTGTGACCTGTCAATCAAAACCGTGACAGGTCGGGGGTACAGAATTAAAATGCAGCCGACAGCTTTAACCGCAGTGGTGTTATATCTTGTTAAAAAGTTCTAAAAAATAAATAAAAACAGAGCGCTGGTCCAGCTGTACCCAGCTGCACCAGGAAATATTTAGAGATCGCGCATCCACGTATAGTTTAACTGCAGTTTTAACTCTCACTGTCATAAACCTCCATCGCAAACTCACTCCTGCCTTCTGACTGGATCCTTTATTTATGTCATTCCGGACTTCGGCAATCTTCGGCCGGGTTTCCGGAAGTTTCCGGGACTCCGTTGTTTTTTTTTGTTTGTTTTTTACACTCGCCTGGCCCAAATGCAAAAAAGAAAATAGACATCATATTCTACTACAGTAATTGTCCAATATGGTGAATTGTTACTGTCACCGTGGGTGTTGTCCTTTAAGATATGGCTGAAGAGAGTCAAAGTTTACAGGAACAGAGACAGCAGTGGAGCTAGGGCTGAACACAATAACTTCAGTTTTCTGATCATTAAAACTTTAAAAAATTGAAGCCATTTTAACAGAGGCTGAATGGAGCAATAACTTTTTTAGGGCGGTTTTAACGGCAGATAAATCTGACAATAAATCTGACAATTATCAGCATAACAATGAAACGAAAGACCATGTTTCCTCAGTATAGACCCCACCCAAGGGGAGCAAATAGAGTGAAAACAGAAAGGGTCCACGAATCGAGCCCTGCGGGACCCCGCAGGATATTCAGGCAATTTTACAGAGCTACAGCTGCCCAACACAGACTCTGAGCACTAACAGATCACACAAGAGCTGTGCATGCAAGGTGGCGGGTGATCTGCATTCCTTCAAGTCGTGCCAGTTTCATTTATTTATTATCCGCTTTTGACTGCAGTCAGATTTTTTCCATCTCAAACTTGTCCTAAATGCTGATAAAACCAATGGGATGCTTTTTTTCAAATAGGAAGTCGGTTCTAGCAGTTCTTCGTCTGATTTTATCCTAAAATGGTGTCCCTATTGAGTTGTTGATTCCTATAAATATTAGAGTATCTTGGTTGATTCGCATCTCTCTTTCAAACTCCATGTGGAAAACCTAGTAAAGAAACAGAAAGTTAAACTGGGTTTCTTTTTCAGAAACAGATCATGTCTATCACTGAATGCTAGGAAACGCCTTGTATCTGTGACTTTCCTTCCCTCCATTGATTACGGTGACATTATCTACATGAATGCTCCTACAAGCACCCTGCAGATGTTGGATGTTGTCTATCATGGTGCACTAAGATTCATAACTGGCTGTGATTATCGTACCCACCACTGCACCCTGTATTCACTGGTTAACTGGACATCATTAACCTCACGCAGACTCTTCCACTGGTACATTTTCATCTTTAAATCACTTCTTGGTCTGCTGCCTTCATACATCTCCTCCTACATGTCTTTGTGTGAGTGCAGCTACAGCGTGCGCTCTCAGGACATGATTACCTGCAGTGTTCCATCAGTGAAGACTGAACTTGGCAAAAGGGCCTTCTCCTACTCCTCTCCTGTTTCATGGAATATCTTACAAAAAGATCTGAAGCTCTCGACCTTGACCTCTCTAAATGGCTTTAAGAATCTGTTGGAATCCTGGTAAAAACCAATGCAGACATGTTCCTGTTTTTGATTTTCTACATTTGCCTTATAATCTGTCTGTTTTGCTACTTTGATATCTTTGTTTTAACTTGTTAAAAAAAGAAATCTGTATTTCTCTCTTTTAATTGTCTAATGTCTATTGTTGATTGTTCAAGGAAAATCTACTGTTGCTGTTGTCGTCATTCTTTAGTTTGTAGACAGGTCTCTCTTGTAAATGAGTCCTCGAGGCTCAATGAGATTAACCTGCCTAAATAAAGGTTGAATGAATGAAAAAATCAACTAAGATGCTGCTTTTCGAGCATACTGCGCTAATATTTTAGACAACAAAGAAAAAGGCCGATCTTTCTTGCATGTATTTGTTTTATAGCTGTTCTGAGGATTTTATTTCTCTTGGGTGCTCATGTAAAGCACCTTGGCCTTACAGGGGTGAGTATATCCTTTTCATAATAATGTAAGATTAATTATTAATGAATAAATGGAACACGGTGGCTTATATGGGCGCTTGTTCCATTCCGGGTTAGATTCCTCTTCCTTTGTTTCTATCTGAATGGAGCGTGTGTTGCAGGAGATGTGCCAGAGTTTAATTAGTTTTCCTGGACCTCATTCAGAATGACGTCCAGTCAGGACGGTGTGATGTATACGACTTTAAACATGTTCCAGCACAAAGCAGCAGACGGGACTCAGGAGGCAGGTCAATGAGTTCATGTTGACAAAGATGGAGGAGCTCGAGAGGCAGGTTGTAAGGCAGAGGAGAGGCTGTGACTGTTTGAACGTCGGAGGGGGTTGAGCAATCCGTCAGAACTGCCAGGGCGTGGCTTTTCAGTTCGGTTAAAAAAGACAAAAGGATGATTCAAGGAATTAAGTCATGTTCCCTGTAAAATACCCGCGTTGTGTCATACAAGCTGACAGAATGAAAGGAAGGAGAGCAGGAGGTGAGTGTGAAGAAGGAGGAGGCAAACCGAGCATAAATGAGCAAATGTCCAGGCAGAAACCCATTTGAATTGTTTAAAACATTTTCACAATGATAACAAGTATTTTTTTAAAAAAACTCCATTTATCTCTAAAACATAAAAAGCAACAATAGGATTCCAGGATCACCAGAAGTTCTTGATCCCAAAACAGAAAATGTGTAACTCAACCAATCTGTAATCTGCAGCAGGTAGAAGTAGACTATAACAACAAATAAAAATTTAATGATTTTCTTTATATGAGAAACAATTTAACCACTGAGCCTTCAGAGATGCACACGAACGCGATGATTCCTTCACATGTGAATCAACACGGTTGAAGGTGATCGTCTTGAACTTTATCAAACAGTGCATTGTGGCAGAGTTTACTCGAGTACTTTGTCAGATTTGGTGCTGCAGCAGAGTATAGCATGTGGCCAAACATCACAAAGACAAAGGTGGAGGAGTTGCGATGAAAAAAGCAGAAGATAATTATTTTAAATTTAAAAACGTGACCTGTGTGAGTCAAAACGAGCACATGCTGTGCAAAATAACTGAGAATGATAAGAACCCTCCCGCTGCCCTTGGGTCAAAATGACCCACAAGGCCTCAGTGTTATGAATTTGGCCTTGGAAGGGTAATCTTTAAAGACAACATCTATACAGTAGTGATCCCAGCCATTAATATATATATTATTATTTTTTAAACCAAATTTATTTTAACATGAGTTCATAAATAATGCTTTGTCTTTATAACCCACATATTTTTTTATTTTGAAATTACCGGTAACTATTTTTCTCTGCCGTATGCTGTAGAGCTGAGAAATCCCTTTGAATAAAATTTGGCCTCATTGCAAAGCTTAGACGTTACTTTTTGAATTCTTGATGGCATCACTCGACTGATAAAAATCAAATTTTCAGTGCTGAACTCTGTTATTGCTGGTCTGGTAATAAATGAACACGCTTCAACAAACTGTATATCTTTATTTTTTCATTCAACCTTTATTTATACAGATTAGTCTCACTGAGCCACAAGGACTCATTCTAGAACTGCACTGCTCGGGGTGGCTGCATGTTGGAGTACTGTTACCTTCATTCAGAGATTTTGCTTTTGAAAACTTCAATTCCTCTTTTCTGGATGTAAATCACCTTTTTTTGGATGATCGTTTCCTCTGGTATCAGATGCTGTGCAGCTGGAAGGATTTTTACTGAAACCTTTTTACTTTTGGACATTTGTTATTATGCAAAACCATAACAACATTTTTTTAAACAACTGGTAGCAGCTGATTAACACCTCAAAAGCTCAAATAATATTTCAACTACAGCCTCAAATCTCAAATGAGTTGAAAAGGAGGCGCCGTGGATGCATTCCCATCTACCAGCCGGCTGTGCTCGAGTGTTTGACCCCTGAGATCCTGGAACAGGCAGGAAATGTGGCTTGTGACAGCAGAAGGACCGGGATCATCCCCTGGCACCTGCAGCCAGCTGTCTGCAGTGACGAGGAGCTCGGCAGGCTGCTGGGAGGAGTGGCCATCACTTTGGGAAGAGCTCCGCCCAGCATTCAGGCGGTCCTTCAGTACAGGAGAACCAAGAGGCCAGCCGAGTCTGGGTGGACGGATCGGATAGCATCTGTTGCCATTTTCTTCGTATCCGCTGTGGGACGGACCT